>JABSTQ010009391.1:0-242821 GCA_013358835.2 Ixodes persulcatus | reverse complement strand
GGGGAACTAAAATGACAGCGTCTCTGGGGGTACGCGGAAGTCAAGAAAACCTGACCCCCTCCGGTACTACACTCGCCGTCAGCCCCGTGGCGAACCGTCCTTTGTGTCCATCGCTCGCCGCGACCTTCGACGAGGCTAATCCTTTAAAAGCCGACAATCGCGGAGGAAGCGGCCGGGGTCTCTGAAGATGTTGCCCAATGGGAAACCACGTGAACCCCCAGAGTACGTCACTCGGAAGTCGGCGTGGAGAGTTGAGAGGCACTTCGACCTTCGATTTGTTTCATTTTTTTTAAATAAGAACTAGAGCTCACAGCAAAATGCGTTTTTTTGTTTTTCGTTTCATAGGTGACGCAGATTAATTTTCGCAGTTAATTGGCCAAAGTCTGAAAATCGTTGCACCGCCCCTTTAACATCGGTCAGTGGTAAAGAAAAATTCTGTAATTAAAGCAATTACACTTTTCCAATATTAATAAAGGTACATACTATCCGGTACAACCGAAATAACAAAAGTTATTCATGTTATTTTCCGGCGAAGAGACAAAATTCACGCGCGTTTTCCCATAGGAATGCACTGGAGCACCGCAAAAGTAGACTGGTTGCTGTCTGCTTCAATTTGCCTCCCGGAAGTCGCATAGACACTAGCGCCAGTTGAACCTCTAGCGTACATTATAATGACTCTATGGTCTGCTCAAGTGAGAGTTTACTGTAGTTGTTATGAGCCGCGTCCGGCTGGCTGTAAACACTGACATACATATCGTACAAAAAAATAAATTGAACGAAGCTTTTTTTAAAAAATAATTATGGGTACTAAGCTTTTAGTTATTTCACACAGAATATAAGATTTCGTTGCAAAAAAGTTGGAATACTCCAAAACTAAGCGAAGCTACCCGAAGCTGTCGAAATTGGGCAACTCTTCTGAAACTTTCTGAAACCCGGATTTTGGGCCCGAAACCTGTTTCAAGAAACATTCCGCCCCATCTTTAATTTTTACCAAATGTTAGATTAACTCCAATAGAAAAACAAACAAACAAACAAACAAACAAACAAACAAACAAACAAACAAACAAACAACAAACAAACAAACAAACAAACAAACAAACAAACAAACAAACAAACAAACAAACAAACATACAAGGTTGTGAATTTGCGTTGATATGCTTGTTTCCTACCTCTTTATCGTCAAAGGGACAATACCGTTTTAATACAGTCCCTTTGCCAATAAAGTTTTCATAAATAAATATAAATAAAAAAAAATAAAATAAAGTCCGGCGCTAAGAAGAGGGACTGGAGCAAGAGGAGAGGGAGGAGGGGCAGTCCCACATGTGAGACGTATTTGGAGAGGCCCCGCAGTGGGGGCAAGTGGGTCGCCCAAGAAGGAATCTGTAATGGTGAAGCAGGTTTGGGGGGGGGGGGGGGGGGGGGGGAGGGGATAGGTTTGAGCTTGGCGTCACAAGGTGCCTCGTTACCTAGACAAGAATGGGTCGGGGACAGGAAGGGTTCTGCAAGACTCGCGTAAGCAAGCCAGGGCCTCCCGTCGCGGAGCCCGTTTGAAAAAGATATCTTCCTGCGGGTCGTACCGACTCACACCGGCACAAGGGGGTCCTGGTAACGTGTCCCAGGCGAAGGTGTGGGCCGCCGCATTCCCCCGAATGGCTGAGTGACCATTTGGTTCTTGGCACAAGTGGGGAGTGTGATATAGCTTCGGTTAATAGCTAAAGGTTCAGCATACGTCGAAGAACTGATAACAATATGGGAATTATGAAAGATAATGAAGTAACTGGGGTGAATGACGGCGCAGTCTGTAGCCCGGGGTTAGGAGTGGGAAGCGTTCACGGTATATGTGGTGGTAGAGGAAGGGGAGGGAGATGTTGCTTGAGATACGAGCAGCCCCGTCGGCGCGCCTGCCCACGTTCTGTTCTGATCATAGGCAACCTGCAATGCTGTTTGGTTTGGCGCTATTTAGCGACTGAAGCAAGAAACATTGGCTATGCCTGGGAGTGGCGGCTGCATTGTTCAGACGTGAACTATTACTCTAGTGGCGCCGCTTAGCCTAGTGTCTGACGAAACAAATACTGGGTAGGCCGGGAAGTCGTGATTGCATAACATTCCAACACGGTGGAAGCTACGGCCCTGGCGGGCCAATCGGAACGTGACTACATATCCCCGAAGTGCCCTTTTACTGCGAAGGCGGTTCTGCACTGTGTCATGATCTAATATGTGTGTGTTGCGCTCGTATACGTAGCGCATATTGGAGTCCTTCGGCACGCAATGTGGGGCTTATCATCCACCCTTTGCCAAGTTACAAAAAGGACAATGTACGTATAACCGTGGGCTCTCACTGCGCTGGCGCCGCCTGGCCGTGGCCGCCTGGCTATATTACGGGAAATAGGGAGTCCGTGGACGCGTGGAAGGGTAAGCCAAGGAAGACTGGCAGTTGGGATGCGGGGAAGGGAGGAGACGTCGTGGCCTATTGCAGGGGCAGGCGGCCTGGCTCTGATGCCCGAAGGTGATCCACCTCTAACCCCGTACATGGATGTCTTTGCGTTCTTGGAGTGTAGAGTGTATCATTTGGGGGCGGCATTTGGAACGCCCAGAGCCGGGCGGGTAAACTTGCGCAACAGACGGTCGAGTTTACCATGCTCAGTTTTGCTGAGATTGATGTATAGATCCATGGGGCATCATCCTGGAATAGACAAGGGCCTCCTTGATGCGGCAAAATCGGTCCTCAGGGAAGCTCCGGTCAGTCCGGGGTCCCGGGCGATGCGTTGTAGGACGTGGTAGATGCTGTTAAAGGTCGTGTTGAGTAGGGAGTGTCAGACGTTCAAATTTCCATCATCCTGGAGCCAGAAAAACCGAGGACGCGCAAGGCGCGGAGGCGGGGTACGGGTGGTCTGTTCAGGTTTCAGGAAATTTAATTGTTGGCATGCAGGCTCAGTGTAATGAAATTGGTCACCGTCCACTAAAATAAATTCTGTTTTGTCCGGAGAGCAAGTGAGGCCGAATTTACGTGTGCAAATGTACATAGACGCTTTTTCAAAAGTCGCATCGAGCATCATTGGGCGGTCGCCATTGCTTGGACACAAAACGCGTGATTGGGTCCGAGTCCTCGCCGAACGCTGACGTCACGCTCGTGTCCAATGCATGCTCGGGGTATGTGAGCAAGCAATGGCGGACAGGCGTGGGCGGGGACTTTTGAAAAGGGTCTACTGCGTCTAATCCTTGCTGAATGGTCTGTCCTTGCTCTCCCGGTGATCCCGAGCAGCACCACGACGTAAATCGTAAATCTGCATAAATCGGTGTTATAAATTTGGAATTAGTTTAATAACGGTGGAACATCTTCGAGCGGTCCGTTGAATAAAAAGGGCGAAAGGATTACACCTTGTGAGTGCTATCCTTTCGGAGTGTGAGGAATTTTTGATTTTCAAACACGATGATTTTTTTGTTTTTTGTGTGTGTTTGATCTTGTGCGCATGCTATCAAATAAATAGTAACACATTGTTAAAACTGGCAATTGTGGGCACGTGTAGCTTACTTCGCGATTGTCGTCACTTTACAAACGCTAGCCTACATCCACAGGGGAGAAAAGAAGGAAAGAAAGAAAAAAACAATCAAAAGTTTGCCTGACAAAAAAAAGAAAAAAAGAAGGTACAGTTATTGCTACTGCTACTTTGCGGATGCACGAGCACACACACACACACACACGCAAACACACACACACACGCACAACGAAAAACAAAAACAAAAAAAAACGGCTGCAGGTGTTTCAAATGTTTTGTCCTAAAATAGAGTTACGTGTTTTTCTTCGTCGCCTAGTCCCAGTTGGCGAACAGAAACAAGCACTTCTCGCGAATGTGCCATTTACGGGTAGACATACGTGCTGTCAGATAAATCCGAAAAAACACACCCACACACACACACTCGCCCGTAAAATAGTTTTTATAAATACATACATACATTTTATTTCCAGTTTTTAACGTCTTACAACCTGTTCCCACATAAGCCAATATAAGGCTTGTGGATAGGGCGCGGCAGGTACATAATCAGGTAAACACAGACTCATGTCAAAGTGAAATTTGTGCCTCTGGCATGCCCAATAGTTTCATTGCAATAGTATACAGGTTCAACTCTGTTTTGCGAATTTAGACCAAAAGCAAACAAAAAAATATATAATATTAAGCGTAGTTTCAACGTTCATTTAGAATCTGAGGTAGAAAAAAATTATAATTTATCATAGTAATTTTTTTTATTATAATAGACAGGGTCGAAGCGGTGGTCCGCTTTGTTGATTCTGATTTTCTTTTTGATTAATCACAACCAGAATGCCACTTCACCTCCGGCCGTCTCTATTGTGTGAAAATAGCTCAAAATTGTCTAGACTCTAGAGCATACAATGTTTTCTCCTCACTTTATATATTAGATTCTGAAAATACGATCGCGTCCAACTTGTCAAGATATGGTTCCACCAAACGGCTTATTTCGTTCCAATGCTTCCTAAGACTACGAACATTAATGTGCAACAAAACAAAACAAACAACACTTATCAACATCTTTTGCCTCGGAATATTCTCCGAGTTTTTGTGGCCGCAAATACCTGCAAATCCCTGTGACCCTCTGTGATTTCTTTATACTGTCATGGGGGTTTGATTTGGGCACGTACAAAGTTCGTGTTGGATGTTTTGTTCCGCGGAAAAGCAACCGTGCCTTTACTTCGTATCGTCATGTTTTGAACGTCAGATCACTGTGCCCCAGCGCGAAAATCCTTCTTCTGCCATTGTGCAACTGATGCTTTGCGAGGGAGATGTTGAGGCTAATCCGGGACCTGATAAGATGGGCCAGGTCCTTGCGTCCCTTCAGGGTGTCATTGCTTCGAACGAAAAGAACCGGAGAGAAACTACAGCTACACCAGCGAACATGAACGACAGGAATTGCTGACATATCACAGCGTGTGTCGCATCTTGAAGAATCTCTTTGCGAGGTTACTTACTCACTTGAAAGAAGTGAAATCTCTGAATCTGACGGTTTATAATCTTAAAATAGAGATGAAAGGCGTCACCACCAGGCAACACAGAATGGAAGATGTAGTTTGTGTTGTTGAGGACTTAAACAATCCTCTTCGCAGAAATACCCTAATAGTGAAAGGCCTACCTGAACAAGAAAGTGAAACCTGGAATGACACTGAAAAACGTTCACGCATTCCTAAACATTACCTCCGGTGAAATCGAGCGCGCGCACCGGATTGGGCGGCCTAGGGCTGGGACAAATAGGCCTATAGTTATAAAGTTTCTGAGTTGTAAAAGCAAGTCTTAAGAAAAACTCATAGGTTGGAAAACCCAATATCTCCTAAAGTCTGGATTGAAGAGGATTTTTCGCCCAGTGTGCAGCTTGCCCGCAAAAAAAAACTTTGTGACTATGCGAAAGCAAAACGGGGTACAAATAAATTCCGACTATCATACGATAAGCTTACATTGAACGACGTTGTTTACTCCTACGACGCAAACTGTGATCAGGTTACCTCAGTTTCCCGAAGCAATACGATAGACCACCACGCATGACCTTAATATAAATATAAAACGAACTCTTGCCCCACTACGCAGATTGGCCCGCTCTCTTTTCTGGTATCCAACTTCCACAGTCTATTGCCGAAGCAAGATGACTTGACGGCTTGTATTGACACTTGTTCTGCTGATGTTGTTTTGGGAAAGGAAACCTGACTTACTTCGAATATTGCGAATTCAGAGCTGTCTCTTGCTAAATCGTTTACTATTTATCGGAAAGATCGAACTGGTACCAGGGGAGGCGGAGTTGTGGCAGCTGTCAGAAACACCATTCCATTCTCTTTGCTTTTCTTTCATAGCTCGCTCGAAATTTTATGAATTGCCGTTAAACTATCTTTTCAGACATGATTAGTCGGGGTGTGTTACAGTCCCCCTAGCTCCCCCCCCCCCCCCCCCCCCCCCCAAGCCGTTTTTATTGAAAATATAACTCCGGTTATTGATGAAGTTCATTCTAAATTCCCTCACAGCCCTCTCATATTAGCTGGCAATTTTAATTACCCCGGTATTGATTAAGCTGCATGTACAGTGTCTGATAAATGCCCCCCCCCCCCCCAAGAAAAAAAAAAGAGTCCCGGATAATGTTGGAAATGGCCGACTAGAGCAAATGCTGTAGTCGGTTTTTGCATTTAATTTTCACCACCCATCCGGAGCATGCATCTGTACGAGTCATTGACAAAATTAGTGATTATTGTATTATCCACTGCGATTTTTCCCTGAGTGTAAACAAACGGGAGGCCAAAATAGCAAAGAACGTTTTGATTATAATAGAGTTGATACGGAAACTTTGTTTTCTGTATTAAGTGAGTTTTCTAGTACATTCCTGAGTGGGTTGAATAAACGGTCTCTAAACTACGATTGGATTCTCTTTCACCTACAAAAAAGAAACGTCTGTACAGTCGTGCCGTGCTTTCACACAGTCATCACGATTGGACCATTTATTATGCTCACTCAGTGTTCTGCAAAAAATGAATAAAAATGCCAAGCAATTTTTTTTTTTATCACGATGTCTCAAACATGCTTTGATACGACGCAAAAAAAATTTGGAAAGTGATAAATCCAAAACCAACTCCAGTATTACCTTGCATTATTTGTGACGATATATCAATACAAACTTCACATTAATTAGCTGTTGGTTTTAATATTTTTTAGCAGTGTTTTAGAGGCGAAGCTCCTTAGGGTCTAGCCTTGTCCGTCCGTCCGTCCGTCCGGCGTTCTTGCTCACAAAAAAGAAAAGAAGAGGTGCAGGTTTTATGAAGCGAATGGCGGCGCACAGCAGAGGTTTGAACTGGATGCCGCCATTTTGTTCCAGCGGAATGTGCTTTGTCAGTTTTATTGGTGGTCTTACTTGTAAAAGAACTATCAAGGGACTCTAGTTTTTTAACCATTCATCTCGGGTGGTTCGATTCAGAAATCTTATCATTATCGGGGGCCGCATATTCCCTTTTATTGTTGGCACACGGTGGGCTGCTTGGACATCCTATTTTTTATTCGTAGCATCTGCAGTTAGGTCCTCATGTTATGTGACGGCAAGTCCGTAAACATCAAGGTTATTTAGCCTACCGTACTGTTCAAGCTTGTTGACATATTTTTTTAACTTCGTGACCCCTTCGCTTTTGTTTGTTTCTTCAAGCTTCCAAACTCTGCTTGATTTCGACTATTCTCATTTCATGCGCGGTTAGCTTTTTCATAGCTTCATCATATCAATCCAACATCTTTGGCACATTTTTTTTTTAATTTTTCGTAATGTTTCTTTTACAATTGTCAGCTCGTCGAACTTCTTTTCTAGTGACCCAAGGACTGTTAGCTTTCGCGCAATTTCTGCCAACCTTTTTTGAATATCATGGTCACTAGTTTCCGCGATAGTTTGCACTATGCTTGGTTGTAACCGTTTTTTGGAAAAGCGACAGGTTTGACACACCCAGGTTTCTCTCGGGGTAGTTTATTATTTTTTTACAACATCGGATATATTCCCTGCATGATAGCCAAATTTACATTCAATACGTTTCATGTCCTTTCCATCTTTGTCTAAAGGTTGGTTAGAGGTCAAACATTCATCTCCCCCACCGCTTTTAACGCCATTCACATTGCTAAACAACAGCTTCGCAGTCAGCGGCAGTTTTTCTGGAGGGGGGGGGGGGGGGAATTATACCAATGTGTAAAGGTGAGTGCTCACCTGTCCTGTAAAAGTTTGTGTGTTACGATCTGGCGTAACTCCTGCCGCCGCCTGCGATGGTGGCCTAGTCGGCCTAGTGCGGGTGTTCCTCTATCCCCTCTGGTGGGCGTGGCCGGTCCCGTCACCGTCGGCCTTCTCGTTCGCTTGCTCGATTCCGTGACCGTTGCTGCTTCGTCGTCCTTCCTGCCTGGTCATGGGCGGCTTGACTGCGTGCGATGATTAGGTCCGGAGCGGTTCTGTAAGAGTTCGTGCTTGACAATCTTGCGCCGCTGACTGCGGTAGGAGTTACGCCGTATTCGAATTATTGGTTACTTTAGATTTGGAGAAATGCGGACTTATACGAGCAACTCCGAATTCCTAATTCAAGACGGAAAACAAAACAAAAAAAAAGTTCCAGTGTTTTACATATAAATTTGATAAGATCATAGTGTCAGTGGCCCTGAGGAGAAGTCACTTCAGTCTTCTTTAAAATCTCCAACTATCAAATAAAAAAAAATAAAAAAATGGGGAAGAAAGTAAAATTATATTCTGAATGTCAAAGAATTGTGAATCAACAAAAGTTGAACTCCGATGAACTCGGAATCTCGAGCGAAGAATAAACTCCGAAAAACACTTTCCGAATTTCACGAGAAAGGAACTCGGAATACGCGGAATCCTACTTATGGGCTACAGCTTGTTACGGTCACTGTCAGAATAAAAACGGCAGAGAGGTCTTCGGTTGTGCCGCCTCTAGCGCGAGTTTCAGCTTCGATGACGCTTCGGCGTCTTGTAAGCCCGCACGCGCAGCCTCAAAGTACGTCGGACGAATAGCCTCCTCTATGCTCACAAAACCTGGCAGTTCGACGGCGGAGCCATAGAGCGCCCGGGCGCAGATTTGGAGCGCGAGGATCTGGTAGCACAGAGCATCAAAGAGCCATTTCTCGGGGAACCTAGAGTTCCTGTATCCACCGCATTCGGTGGGAGTTGGTACCACGAGGACGCCACAGTATTTGGTGCCCCAGTAGACTTCCGGTAGTGTCTCTATTGGTTCTTCAGCAACACACAGCGATTGGGTGATAAGATTTTCCTTCGGAGAAGTACCTGTAATACGTTTGTAAGAACCTGCGCGGTTTGTAGAACGCAGTATAAATAACAAAAGGGTGTGAGACAAAATAAAAAAAGAGGAAAACCGGAAGCGCGCAAGGGTCCGCCGATAGCGGGCGGCAGGGAGCTTGTTTGCAAACAAACATGGGTGAATAGGCCCCTATAGGGAGTATTCACTGGTCGCCATATTTGTGGGTGATGCTTAGAGCGCATGCTCAGAACGAGCTCACTTCAATAGGCTGCTAAGACCGGCACTCTTGATGGTGCGGAATGCACGTTTCAAAAGAACTGTGGAAGCTCACCATCAGCACGCGCTCAGCATTCGCGCACACAGCTATGGCCGCCAGTGAATACTCCCTATACGGGAGCCAGAGTTGCGCGTTCATGCATGGCATGTGGATTCAGCTCCTCACGTGACTGAATTCGGCGAATAGCAGCGCCGCGCGTTCGAGGCGCGCGGCGCGCTCAAAAGCCGGGGAACGTACGCCGGGGCGCGTGCAACGTCTACTTTGCTGCTCGACACTTGATACGGCTCCTCACGTGATCGGATCTCGGCGAATAGCGGCGAGGGCGGCACGCGGCACGTGGAATCAAACGCGCAACTCTGGCTCCCGTAGGGAGCCTATAGACCTTTCCAATGTTTACAAAATCACAGTCCAGCGTGCGATCTTCACAGCCCAGCACGTGCGTGTTCGTCGCTTCGGAAAGCGAGCAAAGCACGCGCCATACGCACGAACGCTCAAAATGGCACCGGCCACAAGCTCGTTTTTGGAAAGGTCTATACAGGAACTCTAGGGGAACCTGGACGACAGCGCACAGCTTTTGCAGCGGCGAGGACCCGAAACGCACTTGTTGGCTCGGGAGAAGTGGTTTTCGGCGTCTCGCCGCAGCGGGACGCCAGTCACGTGGCTCTCCTCTCATCCGTTGTCTGCCGCTTCACTTTTTCCACTTCGGCGGCCGCTTCTCGTGGCGATCTGCCAGGCTTTGTCAGTATAGACGAGGCCATGGTCGGAAGGCAACGAGCGCGTACTGGAGGCCATGCGTAGAAAAGAGACGCCATTTTTTTCCTATCAATTACTCTAGCAACCTTCCTTACGCTACGTAACGCGTCACCAGTAACGACGCTGCTGATAACGCGTTAGGTTTTTCAGTACACGATACTACCCCAGAAGTACTGTAGAGTAGAGTAACTCCGTTACTGGTTTACGTTATTGTCTATCAGAGAATCTTACTAGTTTCTCATTATATTTGATTAAAATTTGTCACGGTCGCTTTAAAGGGCAAACGCGCCATCGAGACTTCTCTACAAGTTTGATGAACGAAGGATAAAAAAATGCAGAGGGACGCTTAAACTTTGCAATAGATAAATATAAACCCCCCGCTCGTTACCAAGCCGTGCAAGAGGGTCTGCGTAGCCAGGAGAATGAAGACGCCGATTCGAACGGACGTGTTTTCATGTTCTCCGCTGAAAATCATAAATTTATAATTTCTAACATATCTAGAAGTATTTTTTTATGTCTTTCGATTTGCACCATCAAATGGCATAACAGGTTTAAACCAATACAAAATAAATGAATGGGGTTCAGTGACCAAAAATGAAATTTGTTATTAAAGCCAATTATAAAGAAAAACTGGGTGCTTCAAAACCACGGGATCAGGAACGGGCCCAGAAGCTCATTCGGACATGTATTGAAAATGAACTAAATTGTCTCTCTTTTGAGGAGTCTATTGATTTAAATATTGATTTCTGTCCTTTGGCTGAGCGAAACGGCAGGTAAATTCCCATTGGCTGAGCGAAACGGCACATACATTTCCATTGGCTGCAATGCGGACGCGCCTCAGAAAAAATAGAATACAAAGAGAAGCACAGCAACGCAGATGCCTCGTCGCGGAAGCCGGTGGGGCGCTCAAGGTCAGAGCGAACGCGCCTCAGAAATAAGACACAAAGAAGAGCAGGGCAACGCAGATGCGTCGTCACGGAAGCCGTGGAGCCGGCGGGGGTGCCGCGCCTGCGCAGTGGGGGAGCCTGATGTCACCGCCAGACAGAGCGCCGTGTGAAAAAGAAAGACGTGGCGTGCTATATTATAGGAATGCGCTGCGTGTAAGAAGGCGAAAGCATTCCTACACGTAAGCAGTCTTAAGTGTCTTGGTTTAATTTTTTTTTCTGAGGCGCGTTCGCTTTGCAGTAAATGGGGATTTATATGCCGTTTCGCTCCTCCAATGGGAATTTACGTGCCGTTTCGCTCAGCCAATGGGTATCTAGGTGCCGTTTTTCACTGCTACATATCAGATAACGCCGGCAACGCACTAGGACTCTTCTCCGACGCTTTGAAAATAGTTTTCATTATGGTAAACGAAATAAAAAGAAAATCTTGTATTTAAAAAAATATAATAAAATGTAAAACAATCTGCCGTTGGTGATTTTCGCCAAAGTTTTGCAAGTTCTTACGTGAGGACTATTGAAGAAATTTTAATTACCTTGATATTACCAGAAAGCTCAAATGAAGCTATTTTATTTAATACAATTTCGATATTATTTCTATAAATTGAAATGTCTTATATACATTTGTTTTATTTATCAAGGTATTGTCGTGATCTATCATGAAACGAAACATGTATTTTGTGTATATAACCGGAAATGAAGCTTCTGAAATTCGCGTTGAAAAACGGCAAGCTTTATTACGGATTAAAATACCTTACTTCGCATTGCGCACAATTTCGGGTATTTTATGCATACGTGTTAAGTATTATTTTGAGGTAATTAACCATATTTATGCCACAATATTGTCCCGAATATTACCTATGCCAGAACGCTCTCACAATTCGCACTACTAAGTTTCAATACAGTTTAAGAAAATCCCGCTTTCGAATAAAGTAATAGTTTGTGCTGAACTTTATGATTTGGTTCGAACCGCTGGTGCTACATTTGAGCGAAAATTTGCATTCGGCGATGCAAAGTTTATTTTTGAGGTGAAAAAAAAACAAACAAAAAAACCCTGCCAATTTTTTGGGGGGACACCCTGTATATAACGGATTTTATTTTGTACATATATAATTGAATTTATAGGCATTACAAGGGCCTAGGTTTGGTCACATGTAAGAACTTGCCAAACGTTTGCCAAAATTCATCTAAGGAAAAAAGTTCAAATTTTTTCGGTCAAAATTATTCTAAAATATTAGCTTTTTAAATGGTCACATGTAAGAACTTGCCAAACTTTTGCCAAAATTCATCGAAGGAAAAAAGTTCAAATTTTTTCGGTCAAAATTATTCTAAAATATTAGCTTTTTAAATGAATTTGAATGCTGATTATTTGAAATGCTGAGTCAGGTCCCAGAAGCTCCTGCTGGCTTTGACCTGAATTGATAATCAACTAGGAGATCGGTGCATTTGTAAATAAATAATAATAATAATAATAATAATAATAATTATTATTATTATTATTACTATGATGATGATAATGATGATGATGATGAAGCGCCAGAAAATCTATTTTGAAAGTGTCACAAAAAAATTCTAGTGCAACAGTGTGAGAACTGGAAGCACCGCGAGTGGTCAAACATGCAATCTCCGACAGGTGAAAAACAAAATATTAGTTTTCGCCTTAACCGCCTCAATAAACATCAAATGACTTAAAAAAACGTCCGCCGAGTTTTTTGTTTGAGCTCTCGTTAATTTGTAAAATTACAGAAGAACATGCTTTTTTTTGTATAAATGAAAAATGGGACTCCAGACCCGTGCCGGCATTAAAATACACATTTTTTTTTTAAATTGTTTTGTGATGATAAAAAGCTTCGAAATATTACTCTTTGAAGGTCTTTTGCGGGATACCAGGGCACGTCTTTGTTTCATCTTTTCGTAAATGAAAACTTGCATACACCCTGGGAAAGAACGGTGCTCCCTTAATTTTTAATGTTGTCTTGAGATGGTTCGTTTTTCGGCACTTTTTATGCTATTCCTGGGCCTACTGGTTAAATTTCGTGGTGAAGTCTTGACTGCCAGATCACAACCCAGCCTGTCGAGTTATCTGCATAACGTCCGTGAATGAAAGCCAACTTTTTTTCTGAACAATGTCGGCGTGTAGATGCGGTAGGTTCGGGAGAATGTCACCCTAAATCTTCGCAAGATCGAAGTTAGTTTTATGCAGCACTGCATGCAAGAACTGGCTTTCCCACGCCGCCACGTATCTCTCATGGTGAAGCTTCTAATGGTATATTCACACGACGACGATTTCTTCCGCAGAAACAAGCAAACGTCATTGCGCTTCGAGGTCACCCGCGCCACATCACGGATGCTTGCTCATCCCCGTCGTTCCGGCAAAAAAAGAAGATGGCGTCAAACGACAAGTTCGATGGCGTGAGCAAAAAGCATGTGGGGAGCTTGAAGTCGTCGCGTTCTCGCACCAACAGCGTCAAAGTTGACAGTGTCATATTGCTCTTGGGGTGTAGTCACACGACGTAGATATTCCTCCACGTAGAGGAATATATGTCACCGTGTTTTGAGGTTACATGGGTCACGTCACCGACGCTTGCGAATCCCCGTACACTTACAGGGAGCCGAGGACAAACTCTTCCTTTCCTACAGATTGCCCCGTCGCTCCGGCGAGAAATGAAGATGGCGTCGAACGGCGAGTTCAATTAGTTCGATGATATGCGTCAAAAGCATGGTGGATGCCTGAAGTCGCTGCATTCTTAAACCAACAACGTCAACGTTGACAGTCCGACAGTGCTCCAATTTACATCGATGAAAAAAAAATAATCCCCATATAAGACTGTCAACCTTGTCGCTGTTCGTGCAAGAAGGCGACGACTTGAAACTTCCACCATGCTTTTTAAACACAACATCGAACTTTTCGTTCGATACCATATTATTTTTTTTTTCTCCGGAACGGTGGGACAATCACCAGATCTTGTCAGAGTGGTGCGGAGATTAGCAAGCATTCGAGACGTGACGTACGTGACTTCGAAACGCGATTACGTCTGCTCTTTTCTGTGTAGAAAGCGTTAGTTTAAGAAAATGCATGTCACGTTCTGCACTAAGACACCGATATGAATTGGAAATTTATTTGCAAAAAGAACGAATACATGGGAGGCGCACAGACGCGACGTTTGCACCGCAAACAGGAGTGTTAGCACAGCTGCCACCGGTATTATGCTTGGGGCCGCCGGACCGCCACCTTAAAAAAGAATATTTTTGTGAAGTTATACATCTCCACCCAAAAAGAAGTAACCCGCGAACTACTCTCAAACAGTACACTCTTAATCTGGGGCCGGCAAACGTCACGGCCATAGCCGTGACGTTCAAAGTTTTCAGGACTTAGCCGCGAACTGATCCGGCCCCGTCAAATGGCCGTGTACAACGTCACGGCTGCAGCTGGCCCTTCCCCTCATTGATGGCGCGAATGGCTATTGGGGAGGAGATCGAACAGTCACGCCTCTAGCGGTGCGCTTCAGCTGTGGGGACAACAAACCGTATTTTCTTGTTTGTTTTTGATCCGAGAAATCGAAGATGACGATTCGAAGGCCACTCCTCGTGCGACCAAAGCACTGGTCAGAGCGAAGCGCTCGTGCCCAGACCATGCTCGGCCAGGTTCAATTTCTTTGTTATGCTGTGTTGGTAAACACCGCGGGCTGTGGGGACAAGCTCGATAAAGCGCCCCCTATAGTTCAATCTCCTGCCCAATATAGGTGGCTCCGTAGGCGGCCTTGTAATATTTGGCGGCCCGTTTGTGAAGGGCCGGCAAAAACGGGCCGGCTATGCGGATAATAGCGAAAAAAATTACTCTGCTCTCCGCCAGATGGCGGCAGTTGCGGCCGCCCAGCGTGCCCCGCGGGAGCAGCCAGCGGGCACGCATGCGCATAAGCGGCATTACCAGCATTACTATCATTTCTCTTCTCGGTGTGCAAGGACGACGAATTTTGAACGTACGAAGTACGAATCTAATCGGAAGCATCTGCGGGTGACATTTGTTTTCTTATCACGCCGCACAGGACGGTTCGCGACACATGGTTTCCGACGCGTCGTTGCGTCGCTCCGTTCAGCTCCGCCCAGTTTCGGGTATCCCTCTACCGAATGGATGGATGAATGCTAATGGCTATATATATAACGGGCGGTAGCTCGCGCCACCTAGCCTAGAAAATTAAAATACTTTCCTCGCCCTTCTTGGTTTTTCTGACTTTAAAACGAACATAATATTTTTATTACATTCTATTAAAGTGTGCGTGTGTAGAGATTTTCCGTGAGGTTACTTTTCTGCTCAACATCACTTAATCGCGATGGACCGCAGCGGACCTTAGGAGCCATCCCAGCGAAGCGAGCACTGCGCACAAATCACGTGACTACGCACACCGCGCATTGCTGCGTCTCTCCCGAAGTTCACGTGACACTCACACGGCATTGGAATGGCTCGTAGCGTCCGCTGCTCTCCATCGTAAGGTGAAACGGAGTACATTCGGGTTTCGACGGCCTCGATCGGTCCCAGAAGGACGGCTTGCTATGGCGCGCGAGATCAGCAGCTTGTTTTGTGCGCGCGAGAAAACTCGATGGCGTCCATCTCCTTCACCGCGCACCGCCACATGTGTGTGTGTGTAGGCGTTGTAAAAGAGGGGGAGATCCGCTTCCCCGAACTGCCCGAACCACGAAGCGCCTCCTCGCCCGATCGGGCCGAAAGTCACGTGCTGCCATTGGCTGCGGGCGGCCCTCCGAAATTCGGACAGCCGTGCGGCGATATCTAGCAAGTTGGACGCACGCCGGCGCCGGACGGACGCGCATGTGTCTCGCGCTTAGCCTATGTTAGAGTGTGTGTCGAAACCGCGGGACAGTGAGTTAGTTCTTCAGGATGCTCACGTTGAAGGATATCAAAGGAATTCGACGCGGGCGGTGTAACCATGAGGGAACATGTGAATGCGATGGCTTCACACGGCCCGCTGATCTGGCGGCACGACCACCACGACCACCACTTCTGAGCCAACTTGGCTGGTGCTGTTACTGCGGGCACAGTCCTCTTCAGCGTAACCGACTGGGTAATTATGTAGCTCACTGGCTAATAACGGAATAGAGTCAATTGTTGAAAGAGTTCCTAACTAGTCACTTTTGTTCTCGCCAAAAGAGGACAAGTGGGACCCTGACCTGGACGATACAGGTATCTTCTATACACAATATTTTTTGTATTCTAAGAAGCACGTTTGGAGTCGCCTGTTTTCATATTATTCGGATACCGGCTGGCGTCGGCGATGGAAAGCGGAAAACAGGTTTACTTCGTTTCACCTTAGCTTGGACTTACCATAACGGCTACAAGCGCGGACTCTTCGCGTTTGACGCCGGCTCGGCTGTGCACAAGCACTCGTGGAGGGTGACTATTTTTAAACAGTCGCAGCCCTTACGGTTTGCCTATATGGTAAGGTGAGGCAAAGAAAGCTAACCGCCAATGCCTCAACGGTGGTCACCAGAATTTTACAGCGACAAGGTGTAAATAGTTTGTAGGGGGGGTACTTTTCTCTTGCCGAAGTGTCCGCCGATAGAGCACGGCGTATACGGCGCACTCATCAGCTTGCCGTCCGAGGTATATAGTCACGCGTCTCGGCCGGCGTCGACGATCGCGTTGAGCAAAGGAGGACGGCCACACAAGAAGCATTTATACTAAAATTGATGATGAATATAACATCTAGAATACATTGAGTTTGCCCTTGTGCGTGCACCCTCGTTTGCTCACACGACCGTCGACGTCGGCCGAAAGGTTCTTTCTGTGTGAATGAGTTTATAAGCTTTTATTAGGCTAACTGAATTTAAGGAATGTACTGTATTAAACAATTTTTAAAAACAAATGTCAAACTATCTGTTTTACAATATCTGACGCAGTTTAGCAAAGTCTTTACCCTGACCTGACCATACTTTTAAATATAGTAATTACAGAAAGTTAATTATTCAAAATCTTTGACACCATACTTATCCGAAAGTAAAATTTTATGAATTTTCATATTAAACAAAATTATCTTTTTATGTGCGACGTGTAGGTTTTGAGCAACGATTTAGCCGGTAATTCACGACGCAGCCTGTAGGATATACCCATGAACCTGCAGATCCTGGCAAGTGGACAGCCTCAGCTCCCCATCCATGGTGGCGTCAAAATTTGCTGTTTTGTTCCCACTCTTCAAACTGCCACCAAAGCTGTATGGTCCAGAACGGAGCAGAACGTAAGGGCGCAAGTGAGCTGGTGTAGATTAAACATTTTTGTGAAAAACCCGAGACTGAGGTAATGACAGACGACGACAAGGAAGAGAAGGAGAACGTCTCCTTCTCTTCCTTGTCGTCTTGAGACGTTTTGAGACGTTCTCCTTCTCTTCCTTGTCGTCGTGTTTTACCTCAGTCTCGGGTTTTTCACTAAAATGTCTATATGGTCCATTTATATGACGTCAGACTGCTCTTTAATGTCGAGTAACTACACACAAGCATGGTCGCCGAAAGCAAATGCGGTTATCTAATTGGCGGATTTGTTTTGCTTTCTTTTGTTTTCCGTAGAACATATGAATAGGCGTTATGTTAGCGGCCATGTTTGTGGCCGATGACTCAGCGTCTGAATAGACACTAACGTCCAGCAAGCTACTTTCTAAGAAACCAGCTGTTTGCTCAATTTTAGAACGTAATTAAGATACAAGACATGTTCTCTCTACCTTATTCTCTTATAATAAAATGCTGAAAATTCTTAATCGCAGCAGCATCATGCCTTGACGACAGAGGCAACTAGCCTTCGGACGTGCAGCGGAGACCTGTCTTGTGGCACGAAGCTTCGGTTGGCTGCAACACACTTGGCTCGGAGAGCGCACCTGCAACTGCGGCGGGTCCTAGTTCACCAAGTGTGTCAAGTGAAAGCAACGACCATGCTTCCACCAATGTTTCAGCAAGTGACACAAGTTTTCATATACTTTTCTATTTTATTGTTTGAATGTGGTATTTATTACAACAAAGCACCACCTGCATCTTCAGCTGTGCATCTAATTTCAACAAATAAATGGATTGTTTACCTGCGAACCCACTGTTCTTTTAAATGTTTAAAAACCATCGGCCTTGCCCTTGAAACAATTCCTGTATATCTACTTTCCCCTAGAGCACTCGGGAAGTCAATCTCTGAAGTATACAAATTGAGTTTGGCAACGCTTTTCCAATATATTTTGCGACTCAAAAATAAAGTTGCGACCTGACTATGTGCATGACGTCTCACAAGAAGACGTCAGGCTCAGTGCCACGTCACAGCTTTATTTTTACGGCGGAAAGTTTCTGTACTTCTCATTCCCCTGGATTTCTTCGTGGATCACAGTCCTGGACCCTCTGAGATACTCTGCGGGGGAGTCGACGACGGGACATTTTTATAGCAAACAGAAAACGGGCCAGCTATAAAACGGGCCAGCTAGAAAACGGGCCAGCTAAAAAACGGGCCGGCAAGATCCAACTTGTCACGGCTATAGGTGGCTCCCTAGGTGGCCCCAGATTAAGAGTGTACAGTCAGCGTCGGCTTAAGCCATTACTCTTCTTTACTCATAGACATGGGCAGTTTGCGAGCCTTCCGCCAGCTTCCGTAAACCTTGATGTAGAAGCGTACGAACATGACGAAGAAAAAGACTATCTCCAGTTCGACAATAATGAAGTGGAGTTTCGGGTAGTCACAGTCCTTGAAGTGCGCGAACAGGACATGGGCAAACATGACGACGAACTGGAGCAGCTGTAGCTGAGTGACGTAGCGCTTCCACCAAAGATGGCGGCGCACGGCGGGCCCCAGTAGCGAGAGGAAGTAGTAGGAGTACATGATAGTGTGAATGATGCAGTTGAGGATTATGCTTAGAGCGACGTGTCCGTCAAAACCGTACGCCAGACCGTACCAGCCGGTGAAGACCACTAGGCTGTGATGAGTGACATGCAGGAAGGACACGTGGGAGTCCTTCTTGCGGAGCACGAAGAACACGGTGTCCATAAAGTCACCTATCCTCACCCAGAGGTACCACCAGCAGAGCTCCAGGAACTCCATCGTGATCTTGTCTTTTGCTTCGAAGTTGATGCCCTGGCAGGTGAACTGGTAGCCGCCGCCCAGGTAGGATCTGGTCAGGATCTTGATGCCAAAGTAGGCGCTCAAGAGGACCATGGCAAGATTGTAGACGAGCATGATGGGCTTGATGACGTCGTACGGCTTGCGGTTCTTCATGAAGCGGGGCCCTCCGAACTTGACTATGTAGACGTAGGCGATGATTGTGGTGAACAGAAACGGTATGTTGCCGGCTAGTGGCCAGTTCATGGTGCGCGGGTCGCGGTGCGGTACGACACCGGTGACATCGAAGATGGGAATCGCGGAAGACATGCTTGGATTCTCCCTCTTTCGCTGTTTGGATTCAGTAATGGCACGCCGCACGTCTACTTGTTATACTGGGACAACAGCTGGTATTTAACTAGCGAGCGAATGGGCGAGGGCGGCTCGGGTGGGTCGCGCACATGTTACTGACGTGGGCTATATGTGTTTTCATTTACTTTGTGCTCCAGCAATTATCTCTGACTTCATGATCCGGAGAGTAGCGATACTTGTGGAAACGCGTGCAGTATTTCAGACTCTAGTGAGGCATGTATTTGAGGCCCACTAATAAGCTCGCATGGCTTGAGTACACCAGAAGAACTGCACGTGGGCTATAAAGATTGGTACACTAAAAAAGTGTTTAAAAAAGATTTTGTGTCAAGTTTTAATTTTGTGCGCGGGCCCTTCCATACATTTCCAAGTATACTTTCGCGGACAATTGGAGCAGAAACAGAGTTCGTGCTGTTTGGCGTACACGCCAGTTTTTGAGAGAGCTGTGGTCTGAACTGCTAATGGAATGCGAAATTGGGGTCTCATTCTTCGGACTACTCGACAAATGGAAAGATAACAGAGCTTGCGGGGACCGCAGACACCAAAAACGACTGGATCGGGTGTTTTAGCCGCAAAATGAAAAACAACCGGATCGGGTGTTTTAGTTTTAATTTTCCGCGGAGTACATTAAAGGTAAACCCAAAACCGGATGATTGGAAACGAAACCGATTATTCGAACACTCTCGCAAACGTTAAGATTATATGTATATTGAGCTTTACCTCATCAGAAGCTCTTTTTTTATCTCTTTTTTTTACGGGTCATTTTTGGGCATATCTTTTGGTGTTTTTTTTTTTCTTTTGGTTCCATTATTCGCGACTTTTTCGGTGTTTCCGTTTCCGGTTCAGGCGATGTTTTTAATTGTCCGGCAATATGACTCGCTATTTTTTCGACACAATTACAAACAACCAAATAAAAATAAAGAAGCTATTCTGTCATACGGAGAGAAGCTGAGGGAGAGGAGGCGACGAGAGATGGCGGGGAGGTCAGAGTGCCGAGCTCTGATTGGAAGGACTAACGGGTAGACACGAAGGATGGCTGCTTTTGTCTAAACCCACTGTTTGCCTCCAATCAAAACGAACAAGAGCATCGTCTGCTTTTTGCGCAGTGTCTCGTGTTCGATCGCCGGACGCCGCCGTCCGGCATTCGAACGCGTTCGAACAGTGAATAAGGACAAAGGCGCAGCTAGCCTTCGCCTCTACCAATATATCTTTCCAATCAGTGCTCGGCGTTGTGATGTCACCCGCGCGCTCTCATCTCTTCTCCCTCAATGCCCGTTCACACACTTGATACTCGAAGCTGAAGCTGTTTTAAAAATGAGAGAGAAAAAGCACCTGAGCTTTGCTAGGGTGATGCCACCCGTTGTAATACCACTCGCCGACAAACCAGCAGCCATTTTGGTTCTCGACGATAATCCGCGGGGCTTATAACCCTCCCGGAAACAAGCACCTTATCTCACAAGTTCGGAGCAGCGTTGTGGAACCCACGGAGGGACGATTAGCATTTTCCCCCTCGGATGGGAGGACCGATGGACACAAAGGCCACTTTCCGGCGCACGGGGAAACAATGAGAGGAACAAAATGGCGGTGGAAGAGGGTGTGAGAAAGTAAAACAGGCAGTTGGCATCACTCTATGCGAAGCGCACATGAAGGCACCCTAAATTAGACCTCAGTCATCAGGAATATCGTATTCGTGTGGTCATTTTATGCGCGGATTAACCGAAAAAGAGCCTTCAAAGTAGCGATGCAGCCACGCCCCTCCGAAGCCGAGAGAAAGGGGAGAGAGGAGGAAGCCCGTCGCCGGGGACGTCACAAAAGGTCCGACTGGGCGACCCCGCCGCGGCTGGCTGGGCTTCCCTCGTAGGCTGCTCTACAGACATTTCGAGCCGTCGTCATTCTGCCGCTGCAGTGCGCTTGCTTTTATCCGCTGACCGGTCATGCTATTGACACAATCACTTGATGTGTTGATTATTCTCTTGTTAGTTCCCTGGTTTGCAGAATTCTCGTAACACCGAAGCAACTGACTCGCGCTGTTGCACGATGCTGTATTCATGTGTATAGCCGTCGGCTTGCACGAACACCGCTCGTCGCATGTTCTTCCCGCTTATTGCTCTTTTCACTCCGACACCAAGATTTCAAAGGGATGGGTATCCGCTATGCAAACAGACGAGTTTGAGCAAGTACATGGTTTTAATACGAAAGCATTCACTGTCCCATGGAGCGAACCGACGTCACCAGCTTTGAAGCCGTGGCGCCTAAACTCCCCATGTCCCAATGGAGCGAAGTGAAGCCGCGATTTGATGTATTGGCTGGCGCGCGTCATCAAGAAACGAGGTTCCCATTGGCTCTCGCGCAGCGTAGTTCCAAAAAACGCCACCAGAGAAGCCCTCTCCATGGTGGCGCAGCGCACGCAGCGGTCCGGGCGCCGGTGCGAGCCTGGCGGCACAACCCGCTCGGGCAAACTCCGGAGAGGCTTCACGGCCGAGCTCAGCGTGGCGCGGCCAATTGACGAGAGCACGTGCTTGACCGTCGGCCGCTACCTCGGCGGCAGCGAAACGTGGCCGTCCACGCTACTAAGCCGCAGACGAGCTAAGGGAAATCTTCAATGTTTTGTAGCATTTCAATCCCCACCCCTGCCCGTTTCGACCTGGATGAGAATCATACCGGCGTGCGGTCGTGTATCGCTACTGCATGGTGGACGTTAAAGACCCCAGGTTAGCGGTTGTACTACACTGGCTAAATTTTTCATCTAGAGCTGAGGCACCAACTTCCGGCTGTATAGACATACATACAACACAATCACTTTTTACGTGCATTCTGCTCGCGGAGCAACAGCCACAGTTAATTCTGACCCCTTGCGAAGAGCGAAAGCCGCTGGGTGAAATTCGCGCCTCTTTTTGCATATTAGCTTCAGGGTTTTCAGTATTAAAACTGCTTGAAAAAATATAAACAACAAAAAACAGCTTTTTTTTTTTGGGGGGGGGGTGTTTTCGCTAGGGGGTTTGGAGTGATTGAATGAATATTCGTCTACCGTATACATGGCTTGCTCGTGACGTCATCGCCTCGTGCTGGTGGTCATTTCTGTTTGTTCTTGCCGAGAATAACAAGTTTGATGGTGCGAAGTGTATGCTGTCGAAGGTGCGCGCTCGGCAGCAATACCACCACGATGGCCGCTGTTGTGACGTCAGTGCAAGCCATGTATTCTTGCTTTTTCTATGCATTTTAGTTTTGTCAAATTGTATTTATACCGTCGCCTGTGTTGTACCCGCGAATGGGTCTGTATATAAATGAATAAATGAAAATAATTAAATAACAAATATATCATGTAAGCCAGCACATTTTCGCGCATATGCCGTCATCCAAGCTACACGACATAAATACCTAAAGAAATCTTAAGAGCAGTGGACGTCTATGACGCTGTAGCAAGCCGTTTCCGAGGGCCACATATTTCTCCGGGCGTGCTCTTTAAAACGTTCTTCTAAACAATCTTCTATAACTCCGCGAGACAACATCGCCTAAAACGTCGGTGGCACTGCATCTTAAAAATGATCTATTAAAGAGGATATCTCAGCAGAAGCCTGGGTAATTGGTGGCCGAGTGTGCTAGCAGATCTCAGCTCAAAGCGCGTAAAGCGAAAGCTCGCGGTGCAGAACCCAGAGATCCTGGCTTCCATCACCACCCCTGCCCGTTTTATAAGCAGCTCACCAAGTGTGTGTGGTCGTGTCTCACTATACTGCGTGATGCACGAAGACCTCAGGATAGCAGTGTGGTACAGCACTGGCTAAGTTTCTCATCTACAGCGGCGACACCAGACGTCCATTGAGCTGCATAACTGCCCATGATCGTAAACAAGCATAGAACAACCATACTTCCTTTTTCTTCTCTTTTTTCAGCAGAAGCCTCCAAAGTGCCTCTTGCGAACTATAGTTCGCCGTACCTGACCGGCCGCTGAATGGCCGACGTACCCTTGTGCTGACACTCGCCGTTCCTAACTAGGTTTTCATGCTCGCTCAGGTCATGAAAAATACCCTACATACTTGGATTCAAAAGGTTTGTAAGGGTCAAAAAACTTGGAGGGCACTTGAGCTTCGCCTTCGAGAGTGGAACGTGATAGCGTTATTGGACTCCGTTCGCAAAGCATTTTCATATAAACCCGCGCTCGTTCTCAAGCCCTGCAGGCGTGTGTCTGTGGTCTAGTCGGTAGCGTGACGTGTCGCGGGACTTCACACGTGAGCGTCGGGGGTTTCTTGCAATTCCCGCGCGATGTCATGTGGCGTGAGGTCACATGACCCCGTTTTTCGAAGTAACGGTAAAGGTGTTTGGTGGCCTTTGCAGGACGGTATAAAATCTCAGTAACGCTTTCGTTTTCAACGAGCTAACGAGCAACGCGATTTCGTTACTGGTTATTTTCGGTAACGGGCACAACAATGCTCGTGGCGAGGTCGTCGCGGGCTGCCAGCTTTTATTCGTCGTTCGTCGTTTCTGGGTCGCAGGTGCCGACGGTGTGCTGCGAAAGATGTAGTCGTATAATATTAGCTGGGTTTCGAAAGTTCGGCGCTCAGGTAACTGAGAAAAAACAGGATTGCCTTGAAGGGAGCTTTGTCCCCGTTCGGACGGGAGAAACAATTCAAAGGTCTTCGGAACGAACTCCCTGAAAGGACCCACGAACCAGCTGGCGTCTCAATTCTACGCGTGCTCCTTAACTTGCGCTCGTTCGCAGCTTCTTTAATTAAAGGAGATCGTTTCGAAGGTCTCTGAATTGCCCGTGAAGCGGGCGAATTTGGGGAAACGACAGACGCGCGCGGTCGTCGACCTCTCCCTGAGCGTTAGGTCCGGTTACATTCATATGGCGTATACACCTTTTCCACAAGCGCGCAGCCATCTTGTATATCGTCACTTCTGGTATGCGGTAAAACATCTTTTTGATCTCTCCCCGCAGCTGGAAGGTGTTTACGAAAAATGCGTGATTGTCACACATTCTTGATTTGCCTCACCTATATTTTCTCGCATATTCCAGATTCAAACGTTTTATTATTTTTTCGCCCCGCATACCAGATACGTCCCACAAATGCGAGCGCATTCGTAGTATAACTGGGTGCATTACGTTACACATTAAGTAATTCTACACCCTTAAAAGCAACAAAATTGGCTAGGAATGTTACTCACTTTATACAAGCTTACTGGCACTAATGAAATACAAGAATACTCGAATTTTCAAGAATACTCGAACGCAACACCACTGACCAAGAAGCGTTTTCGTCGCGGTGGAATTGGAAAGATAAAAGCGGACGTTTTCTTTCGGTCTCTCCGTCGCAAAACGCGATGACAGAGTTGCGTAGACAACGCCAACAATGCATCCCCCAAGATTTCGTCGTCAAGCTTTGCGATGCCCGCCGTGATGATGTTTATACCCCGTTTCACCTTATATTGTATACCGTAGCGAAGGCTATAAGCGCGAGCTCATAGCGTTGGCAGCTGTCCTTAATCAACGAGAGCTCGTGCCGCCGAGATGTGCCATATAGATACAGTGTACTAGAATACTTGGGTAGTGTTGGGACCGGAGCGGCTCGGCAACGGGAGCTCGTGAGGGCGCGTGTATTGACAGTTTGTGGCGGCGCTGTAGTCGAGTTATCCGGAAAAAATCGCGCAGCCCGCCTTTTTCTTTTTTTTTTTTTTTTACTTTGAGCGGTGCACGTGTCGGTACCACGATTTAATACACTACGTTTCACCTTATGTTGTACCGCAGCGAAGGGTAGAAGCGCGAGCTCATAGCGTTGGCAGCTGCCCTTGGTGCACGAGAGCTTGTGCCGCCGAGATGTGCCTTAGAGCAAGGAGCTCGCGCTTGTAGCCTTTCCTGCGGTACGACACAAGGTGAAACAGAATAGTTCCGTGTGTTTTCACTTCGAGCGGTGCGCGTGATTTTGCGGATGGTGAACGCGTAAAGCCTGGTTCAGACAGTTGCGTTTGACTGCGTTTCACTGCGTTGCGGCTGCAAAAAAACCAGGACATCCCTGCTGCTTATATCGCGTGCCAAGATGATTCCTTGAATTGGATTCCACACTCCATACGAAGCACAGATGTGCCGGTGACTCGCTTTCGGTTCTCGACGCAACGCAGTCAAACGCACTCAAACGAAAGTGTCTGAACCGGCCTTAAAGGGATACTGAACCATAGAATTTAGTGTCCATAATAAGTGGCGCACGTTCTTTCCACGAGCCAGCAGCCGCCGGTGTGCGCGAGCACTCGCAACAAAAATGACGTCAAAGACCTCCATTCGCGCTTGAGGACAGTGAAATGCATGGGCTTCGGGCCAAAGGAGAATAAAGACAGGCTTTTCATCTCTACAAGTGAAAGCGACATGCTTGTTAGACCAATTAATCGCTTACCTTTTACACCAGACACCCCTGTATAGATGAAAAACTTGTCTTTATTCTCCTTTCGCCCGAAGCCCATGCATTTCACTGCCATCTTAACCGCGAATGGAGATCTTTGACGTCATTTTTGTTGCGTGTGCTCGCGCACACCGGCGGCTGCTGGCTCGTGGAAAGAACGTGCGCCACTTATTATGGACACTAAATTCTATGGTTCAGTATCCCTTTAAGGCTGAACTCCATGGGACGAATTATGTGACGAATAACTGGCGAACGCCGCTCGACGGCACGCTCGCTTTGCGCGCGACGTAGCAGCCACTGTGTTGATTCCACGCGCAGAGCAAAAGCCGCCGGGCGGCGTTCGCCAGTTATTCGTCACATAATTCGTCCCATGGAGTTCAGCCTTTAAGCCTGGTTCACATGCAGCGATTTTGGCCCTAGAGCGGCGCGATTTCTGCCGTCGCGGCGCTCTGGCCAGCACCAGCGATTGAGCGGCACGAGCGCCGCGATGGCAGAAATCGCGTCGCTCTAGGGCCAAAATCGCTGCATGTGAACCAGGCTTTAAAGCCTGGTTCACATGCAGCGGTTTTGTCCCAGCGGCGCGATTTCTGCCGTTGCGGTGCTCTGCCCAGCACCAGCGGTTGTGCGGCACGAGCGCCGCGACGGCAGAAATCGGGCCGCTCTAGGGCCAATATCGCTGCATGGGAACCAGGCTTAGCGCCGAAATGCCGTCGGTGAAACAGCGACAGAACTCTTGCTCTGCACCTGGTTGCAAAACGGGCCTCATCCGAGTGAAAGGAGTGAAAACGGCGTCCATTTTCGGCGTTCCAAAGGACAGAGCCAAAAGAGATCTTTGGGAGAAAAATCTGCAGCGATCGGACAAGGTTTGCGACCAAGGAAATGGGCATTTCATTTAAAATGCTCACTATCCGACAAACCGAAAGTCGCAGCTAATTCAACGCTGAAACAACTTGCAATCCACTTCTTTAAAGTCGCAATTGTTTTTACGCAAAAGAAGGGTAATGTAGCTTGTACCATCCAATACATTGAAGCATCATGTTGCTAACGATCGTGCCGCAGCGTAATTGATGCCGCGGTACGACGGCTGGCAGGTCGTAGCTGCATCAGAAATCCTATGTGCACTCCACCAAAGCGGCACCAAAGATTCATATTTTCGCGCGTGCAGCCGCGCACGCGCACACCTTCTGGATAACGCGCCGGTGTCGACACCTGTCGCGATCAATACCGCGCGCTTCAGGCGAGCCCCTCCGGTCCCAACACTACCCAAGTATTCTATACTCCGTTTCACCTTATGTTGTACCGTAGTCAAGGCTAGAAGCGCGAGCTCATAGCGTTGGGAGCTACTCTTAACGCACGAGAGCTTGTGCTGCCGAGATGTGCCCTAGAGCAAGGAGCTCGCGCTTGTAGCCTTTCCTGCGGTACATCATAAGGTGAAACAGAGTATAGTACACTGTAATATAGAGCAGGGAGCTTGCGCTTGTTGCCTTTCCTGCGCTCATGCAGTGAGCACAGCGTAGACATTCGATTTGGACTCGTGAGAGTTTTAGTAGAACGTTTTCGCTTTCTCGCTCCGCTCAATGGAAAGCGGAGTCGCCATCGCGCATGCGCGACCCGCTCTGGGATTTGAGCGTGAAGCGTCAGCTCCGCTAGCTCCGCTAGCTCCGCTTTCCTTGCCATTTCAGGAAGCGCGTTCCAATTTCAGTAAAGCTTCAGTAGATGGTGTTTTTTTGTTTTCGGAAAGGAATTCAAAATGGGTGCTCGCCACTTGAAAGCATGCTTGGGAGCGCGTTTGACCGTTATGAACCTCGCTGTACTAAGATGGCTGAGCAGACTTTGTTTGAAACGGCGTCCTTACGAAAACGTTCCACGGTGGTCGAGAACCTCTGGCTGCTTCGGGAAATCGTTGGCTGCAATCTTTTCACGGCCGCTGAAAGGCAGGGACAGGTGCTGCCTTGTCTAAGCCAGCGGGCTCGATTTTTCTATGCGAGATGACGACGACGACGTTGAGAGGATGACACACAGGGCGACGGCGGTGCCTGAATCTGAGCCCCTGGGCCTCGGTTCCTCGGAGGCGGCAGCTTCTACTTTGGCTGGGCTACCTCCTTGAAGCCTGATGCTTTGACCCCAGTGGACCCCAGTGACCAAAAGCGCCATCATGTTCCTGGGGCTCTTTCATGCACCGATCGAAATGGCGTGCCAGATTCCCATGGCTCGCTGCTCACCCGCCCAACTCGCCTCCACGAAATCTCGACTTCTGCGAATCGGACTGCCATCTTCCCCAATTGCAACAACCCATGTCGTCATCATCTTGCATGTTCATACTCATCACATTATCATGTTTCCTAGAGGCGGCACCGCGGGCCTCCATCGTACGGGCTGCTGCCTTTCCGCAGTGCCGCGCCTCTCCAGAGCCAAAAAATGAAGACTAAAGACTAAAACAGTCGGCAAACGGACAGGTATTTTGTTAGGTTGCTTTAGGCAGCAAGACAGTGCAAATTAGCGAAAGTGAGTGCTCTATTTATATCTCTAACTTTTTTGTTTTCCCAAAGAAATTAGTTTTTTCTTCTTCATATGCTTCGGTTTCTGATAGGGTACCTTGGTGTTTCTGTACACTGCGCGACATTGTTACCGGGAACAATCAATATCCTGTTTCTATTTTTCACCTCAAATACGAGGGGCTGACATCAACCTATTGGTGTGAAATAAAGCGCTCGTTTAGGGCACTAATCTGAGCGACAAACTTTCAGCTCTCTCAACAGCTGTCAAAGAAATAAACTGCAAATAAAAGCGATTTTATCGTGTTCGTATCAACAGTGGAGCTCAGTGTATGTATCTGCCTTGGGGGATGAGATGAAACCATTTTGCTTGGCTACACTTCTTTTCATTTCTTTTTTGTGTTTTTGAAGTTGCGGTTTTCGGCTTAAGCTCCTGCCTAGTTTCAGCCTCACCTGTGCTACGGTGTTTTCTTGCAATAGAAGGCCACGCAACACAGGCTACTTTTACAATGCTGAAGTCAACAGAAACACTGTAATTTGATTATGTGCAATATTCACACGCACATCTGAGAAGTAAAATGGGGGTCGTTAGTAAATACTTTTTTATTAAAATGTTTCTAGACGCTTTTCAGCATAGTTGGACGAGTATTTCGCTCAGTACAACAGCTTGGATATGATTCACTGTGAAAAGTTTACGCATTCTAATATTTAAAAAAAAAAAGAAACATGCCCATGGTCTTCGTAGGGTTCGTCCAGCTGACAAATTGTACCGTCTGCGCACATCACTGTTTGTTGCTTCACGACGAGCACCCTCTTGTGACCAGAAAAGTATGGCTTCTGATTCTTTGATGGACGGCATGGACGTGCTGTGCGGTCAGCAAAACCCCAACAGTTGTCCAGGGGTGCTCCCTTGTCTTTGACGGCCTAATAAAAAGAAGAAAAAGGCACTCTTACAACACGGCATTATTTAAACACTACCAAAACATGTGATATGGGACTTGTTACTCATATAAGATAGAGTATTTCCATGGTAGGGTTGCAAACAAATGTGTATCGTAAATTAAAAAAAAAAAATAGTTGTTTCTTAATTTCGCTAAACTCTGAGGCCGTCGAACTGTGCATTCAAAACGAAACTTCTGAAAAGCGTTCTAGTCTACCGCTATTGCTTAGAAGTCCAGTGTTGTGTTTGGTAAATTTTGAATTGTTTATGCCTGTCTGGTTTTCACCAGACAAAAACTTGACATGGAATATTCTTTCGACCGTTTTTGGTATCTCTTTTCAAAACACCGCCAGGTAACATATTCGGCCGCCATATTTTGGGCATCGCTTTTAGTGCGAGACTTGTGACTAGAACCGAGTTCATATTCAGCATTGACGCAGCATTCGCGTCTAATACATTTAGACTCGTATCCGCGACAAACAATGACGCAGCTCTCTTGCTCTCTAGACGCTTGGCCAAAATAAGGCGGCCTTGAAGAATAGGGGCAGCATGGCATGCACTTTTAAAATGGCTGCATTAAAGTCCCTATTATTTATCTAAATCTACCAAGGAAATCCAAGGCGAAGAGTTCCGGAGGAATGTTAAACAATTCAGAAATTGCGAGCGAATATGAATAAGTAAAGTTGAGAGGAATGTTTTTTTTTGGTGCGGCTAGCGAGCGCTATGCTCGTGGTCAACTTTCAGTATCATTTTCGACAGGAGGACGCGTCTACAGGTATAATTGGCGTTCAAGCACGCGCTCCCGTACATCTGATTGCATAGCCTATTAGCGGCGAGATGTTTTGGTGGCGCCCTCCTGTGGTTCCCCCTTGTGACGTCATTACCTTGCAAACAACAAGTTCGATGGTGTTTGTTATTAGCATGGTGGAAGCTTGAAATCATTGCGCTCTCAAAGGAACACTGCCGACACCGTCAAAATTAAAGTTCTTTCATTCCTCTTATTTCCGTCGATGAAAATCCCCTTTCCGACGTCATAGTCAGCGTTCGGCCAATCGTGGAAGGCCGACCACAGCGACGCTTTCGGTCGCGCACGGGGCTAATAGAAGGCCCACAAAAACGAGATGACTTTACCGACACCGTGTTGGTTGCAAAGTGATACTCGTTCACTTCGTTTGATTATGCTCTTTTGTGTTACATAAAACTCAAATGGGGTGGTTTACTTTTCACGCGTGGGACGTACGCTTATCTTCTTGATTCGGCCTCTTTCAAGCTGAGGTCAAGGTAAAAAAAACATCGACGCGTATTGAGCAAGTGCAGCCATCTTGAGATCTAAGCGATCACGCTAAGAACGCTGAGGGCAGTCCGCTCTGCAACTTGCAAAGCGGAGCGCACGCTCTCTCCGATAACTATACGCTCCAACTCAGAGCGGGCTGCGTATGCGCGGTGGGGGCGATGCTTCTTCCAGAGCGTAAAGTAGAGCATAGAGGGCTCATAAATGTGGCCTACTAAAACTCACAGATTACAAACGCACTTGTCGTAACTTGTCCTGACACTGCCCATGTACACCTTGTTTTTTTGTGCCGAAACAAAAGTAAAGACGTAAATTATTGGCGTATCAAAAGTAGTAACGTTTTACTAGACAGAGTAGCTGTGCTAAAAACAATGGAAACACGAAATTTACACAAACCATGCAGGGTCTCACCTGTGAGCACAGCTCCAGTTTCACCAGGGTCAACCCCCTATGTTTGTTCATGTCAGCGAGCAGGTGGCCGAACCTCTCGTTGATGTGAACCACGATGAGGTTCTCGATACTGGAGAACACCGACAAGTTCCGTCCAAGCGCTCATCCAAGTTCGAACAGACGGTTGCGATAGGCCAGTCTGCAAAGATTCATGCAAAGCGTCTGGCCAGATTGGCAACACCCTGCGCCGATCTGTCGGGTGCTGGGATTTGGAGGCCCACTTGCAGAGCAGCCAGGTTCTTCTTTAAGCGGGATTGCCTCCAAAAGGGTTTCTCTTTTACGTTGGCAATATCCAGCAAACCGCGTTCGGAAAGGAAGTTTCGGCGCTTCATGGCATGAGGGATACAAATCATTGATTCGATGTCTCGCCAGCTTAATCTCGTTTGTTGAAGTCACCTCCATTGAGAACCGCGGGGATTCATCGTGCAGGTGTCTTGCTAGCCTTGAGCAACATTGTACTCGTACTTCGCAAAAGGGTGTACTCGGAATGCGCAAACGTCGTCCTTTTCTTTCATTTTTCTACTTCGAATACGTTAATCTGTTTCAGTTTTAATTCGAGTGGAGCAGAAGCTACAAGAGCGAGTGCCGGCCTTTCAGCGTCCTTGACCAGCACGCGCGCTCGTGCAGTGCAAGTGCCGTTTAGAGCAATATGCTCATTGTTATACCTTCGGCTTCACTCGCACACAGGGTGGAACGATTATATTTATATTTTATAGCGTAATATTCTTCGCGTGTGTGCCTACTCTTTTGTGTTCATTATTCTCGCCTTCGTTTTTACCACCTTCACAAACAGGCTCCCTTTCACTTTCTTCGTGTTAACGTTTAGTTTTTCTGTCTTACTAGTACTATAAACGTCCACTTGTGGGGCTACGCAAGCGAATTTTTCGAACGCTCTCAAAACGCTCTTACGCTGAAGCAAAACGGTCTACTAAAACGCGTTTTTGGACCTCCGCTTTCCATTCCGCTGAAGCAGGCCGCGCATGCGCAGTTTGGCACCCTCAGAGCGGAGCGGAAAATGGAAACGGTCTACTAAAACTCTCTATGTCTCGACATGCATGGGGTGGTGCCCGATCGCCGCGACGACGGAAATAGCCGATCTCCAACAATACCTAGGGTGCTTACATGTCTGTCTCTTTGAGGGTGAAGACATCCATTGTTGCCCTGAATGTGCCAGCGCGTGACGCCCTCGCGCACTTGGTGCGTGACTTGGGCGGTAAACTGGCGTCTATGCATTAGCCAAAGCTACGCGCTACAGCTGAGTGACACCGGATTGCGCGCGCTTCAAAATGCATAAAAAAACGATTGGGCGGAAAAATGGCTGAGATGTCACCACTCAAGCATAAGCGCGCGTGTGTATGAAGGCACTCTAACAATACCTAAAACTCAGCGCCCCCTAGCCCCCCCCCCCCCCCCCACCCCCCCTTTGCTGTGCTTTGCCGACCCCAGGGCGTGACATTGTTAAACATTGGCGGCATTCAATCGGCTCCAGATCACGTGACCACGTGTTATGGCTACGAGTTGAGGCGATAAACTTCTGTTCGTTTCTCTCAAATTTTGTTTTCTGCAAATGCCATTACGTAAAAAAAAAAAAGCTCGCGTTCTATAGGTTATTAGCGTGAAGAAATATTTCTACATTGACTTAAAACGAAAGAAACACACAAGGGGACGAAATGTCTAAGCGGTATTTACTGAAACAACAAAACAATTGTTGCACCCCCCTTTAAGCCGCAATCATAAGACAGACACGGTCTTCGCTGCAGGCATGATGACCAAATGATCTGCGTGCACGCCTGAAGCATGTGCCAACATGCTTCCAACATGTGTGAAGACAGTTGTTTTTTTGTATAACCAATGTGACCGTCGCACAAGGAATAATAAACAAGCCTCAGACAGTAGAGAGTTTGAGGGAACCGTTTTTGCACGTCCGATGCGGTACGATGGGTCCTTCGGTACGAACTGCGCATGCGCGAGCCTTTTGCGGTAGCGCATGCGCAGTTGGTATACCGGAGGGCCCGTTGTACTGTATCGGATGCGCAAGAACGGTTCCCTAATACTCCCTACTGTCTGCAGACTGCCTTTCGTATGACGGTATTAGCCGTGTGACCGGGTTTTTAAATGTGCAAAACGGGTGTCTCAGAGCTTGCTTACGTTTTCTTGTGTTCAGGCCAACGTTACTATAAATATGCCATAGTTTAGTTCATTAGCCTACTGATCGTAACGATTAGCCTCCCCCCCCCCCCTATACTTAAAGCCCCTCTATCTGGGAAAAGTGTCTTAATCTCTTCCCTCTTCCTCCAAAAAATCCTCCTTACCCCAGCTTTCACTTTCGGTTTGCGACGGAGGCGCCCTCTGGATGTTCCCAAGCGCCGGGACGTCTCGGTCAGCTGGTGCGGCGTGATGCCCGTCGTGTGGACTTTTCTCGTCATTTAAGTGTGGCAATGACCTCATTTAGAGCCCGCATTCGCATCCGACCGCCCTGAAGCCGCTCTAGATATGTTCGTCCAACCGCAAATCCAGGAAGTGCTTTGGATAATCGTCCGAATCGTCCCTACCGAGTTGCATTGTCGGTCTGTGTCTCGTGGATACCTGTCCGCCCCTTCAGCTTCACAGGAATTGCAAATCGTTTTAGGGGCGAAGCTCCTTAGGGGCTGGCCATGTCCGTCCGCCGTCCGTTGTCCGCCGTAGGCCGGCGTCGGGTGCTCGTGATTCTGCTCGTGAGATCACGTGCTCACGTGCTTGTGTAGGGAAACAAAAATTGGAAAAAAAAAAGATGAAAAAAAAAAGAAAAAGAAGAAAAAAAAAGAAGAAAACCACACATTCTCCTACTGACATGAATGAAAAGGCTCAAAGAAAAAAAAGAAAAAAAAGAGTAGGGAGTTCTGAGATGCCATCCCATCTGTCTGCTTAAAAAAAGAAAAAGAAGAAAACCACGCAATCTCCTACTGCCATGAATGAAAAGGACCGAAAAGCTCGACATGCAGCGCCTCAGCGTCTACGTAGACAGCAAGCTGCTCGGGAGACCAGGGCGCAAGAAGCTGCTGCACAGCGTCAAAAACGCCAAGCGGACCCGGAGTTGAGAGCTCGGGAAGCGGCGGCAAAGCGTCAACGCCGACAGCAAGCAGCAATACCTATGACCAAAATCAGTATCATCAGCACCACCCGAGCTTCGCCCCAATCAACATCATTCACCACGTGGAGATGTTTTTTTTTTTTTGTATTCTGCTGAGCTTTATACAGAGCACCTGCACCGCATAACTTTGTAGCTCCCTTAGGGTTAAAATCTTTTCGACCGATTCGGTGAAGCAAGGTCTTCCTCCGAGGTTCATTTTCCGTCCCAGAGGGAACACTGAAAGGCTTTCCGGCCGACTTTTCCACAGGCATGCCAGCCGCTCGGGCTGCGGCGTAGGAAAGCTTGGGAAAATAATGACGACCGGAACTCCACAACCGCAGGATGTCACGTGACGACTGGCCAATAGTGTGCGCTTCGGCGTGTTCCGAGAATGGCGCCACTTTTCCCAGGATAGAGGGGCTTTACCTATACTATGTCCCCGTGACCGTATAACTCACCTGCACAGACCGCATTAGTGTAGCTTTCACGACCTTGTTTATACAAATCTGCTAAACTTACCCTTCCCCCCCCCCCCCCCCCCCCCCAAAGAGAAAAAAAATTACGGTTTACGTGAACTATCGTCGAGACTAGAGTCACTAAATAAGCTACGCTTTCAGAATACCGCATTCCTTTTCTTTGGCATTTTGCCGACAATACAGTCGCTCTATCCAACATTATTCTGGTTCGCTGCGGCATCATTGGTCAGCGGCAGTCACGTGAGTCGCTATCATCATCATCGCGTTTTCTCAACGCCACCATCTTGGGTCCAGCGGCCCTCTGTGCCTGCTGTTTACTGTTTACTGCGCGCGCACGCTGAAGTCCGTCGCTCAGCACGCCAGTTTTCCGTGTTCCATCGAGATACAAACAACACGACCTTGATTCGCTGCAACAGCTGCGGCTGCGGCAGCTGGCGCAGGCGACGGCTACAGCTCGACTTGGCTCGGCTAGAGTCCACTCCTCCATCTGCGCGTGTACCCAAGATGGCGGCGCCTGACGCGCTTCAGACGCGTAGTTTTGGAGTTTCGGTACTCTGAAAGCGTAGCTTTATTTAGTGACTCTAGTCGAGACCAAAGCAATGTAATTGCGTTCTTTGTAATGGCGGGCATGGTCACCCGCGAACGAGTATCTTTGAATTAACGGGTATACTATAACGCAGGTAGAGCAGTCGACAGGGTCAAGATAGATCCCTAGTCAAGAGCTGACTATTTATTGACAACGGTCTCAAGATCGCAGCGGAAGAGCTTGGTATACGTGCCGTTAATACTGTACTTCCTCCGAATGTGACAGTCAGGCAGATATGATATTTTAGGTAGCATTGTGCTAGCGTTGGAAGCCTTTCAAAACAGATGAGCACGTTTTATTCTACAAACATATACTGCACTTCGAGCATCCCCGCAATGAAAACTACTCGGATTGCCATTTTTGTACTTCCTTAAAAAATTGACCCATTTTTTATTTAATAAAATTAAAATGTATAATTCCCTTCTACGTGACAGATAATCCTCCATCCTCTTTAAGTTTCCTTTCGTCGCGATCGTCAGCAGAAGGTTGGCATTCCAAGTTTGAACACGACAATGTTTCATTCATATTTCGGCCCCCGTACGTCCCGGAAGTAAAACTACCTTCCTGGTGCAATTGCCACGTACAATCACGAACTGGGAGCTTTTCAAAACTGCATTTTTGTTCTGTGTGTCTAGTTTGTTATTTGAATTTTGTTATTGTTTCAATTTGTTTTACTCCTGCTCTCCTCCTCTGTACTGCCGTCGGGCCCTGAGAGAATACTATGAAAACAAATAAATAAAAACGAATAACACAAATAAATGAAGTGAAGCGCCAATCTGTGTCAGCCACGAGCCTATAGTTTTTTTACTGTTTACCAGGTATTGGCATGAAACGTTGCACCTGAACACGACGAGCATTTATTACCCGCGTGTTCGTTGAAACGTTGGAGCTATGACGCTTTCATTGTGACGTTGGTCTCCCAAAATAGGATGAACAAGCTGCGTGTTCTCTTCACAGATCACGATGTACAGTTCAAGAGGGGATTTTCTAAAGTGAAGGATTTCGATGTTTGCAGGTGAAAGCTTTCACGATAGAGGAACTACGTATACCCAGAATTTCGGTTGGTTGTGGCGGTAGAGGTTTCTTTTTTTTTTCTTTTTTTAACAACAACACGACTGGGCAGTTGCTATACTTCGTTTCAGCTGAAGTTCAGACGCAGCCGACCATGTTCTCGGCCAGCAAGTCTGGCTGCCTGATCAACTTCCTATTTTCGCTGTCAAGCTTCTGCCATGCGGGACTGCATGACAGATGATTGCGACCGGGCTTTTTGCAAACTTATTACGGAATGTGCCTGAGGCCGAGGCCGCCACTTAAAGGGGCACTGACACCCCAAAGGTCGGTTTTGTTTTTGTTGTCAAAAGCGATGCAAGTTGTAGTCATAAATACGCAAAAAAAATACAAAAACGCGAAAAAACAAAATTACAGCGCGCGAGTGCGTTGTTTTTTTATTTTTGGCGCTTTCCTCTCCCACTCCTCACCTCCCCGCTTCTTTTTATTTGTGACGTAATCGATTATGAAATTTAGAAACTTTGTAAGCGACATTTCTACAATATTTAATAATGGCATTCGTAAAACATGTTTTTTAACGCTATTGCGAACGCACTACGGCCCTTCTTTTTGAAATACCGAAAATCGGAGTCCGGCTCCTTGCTTTTTATCCTCCCTCGGAAAACATGGCGGCACTCAACGCATGTAGCACTGAGGATGATCGGTGAATCGGGGAATTGGACGAAGTTCTCATCTTTAGGTGCTCGACGATCTCTCAGACTTCGAAAAGAAAATCGTCAAACGGTCAAAACAACCGGGTTTGGTGTCTGTGTACCGTAGTTCCGGTTGTGACTCCGCCGGTGCTGCCTTTCACGCAGAACCGGCGCGACGTGGCCCCTCACGTCGCTCCCAAAAGTCCACTGCGCGTTCTCTTCGACCTCACACTGTTCCAAAAAATTGAGATTGCTGAAAAGGCCCTAAAAGAACTTCAAACTCGAAAGTGAAGCGTCGTCTGCTCAAAGCGATCGGCGGCCCGCACGGAGCGGTTGATAAGCACGGCTGGAACCATGCCTACGACACGTGAGTCCTGTTTCTTCCTGAATTTTTTCGGGGACCATTAGGTTGCGGATGCCGAATCATTTTTTTGCAGCATCTAAGGAGCTTCTTTTATGTCGTAAAAAATCGAACAAAATTTGCTTTTCAGCGAAGTTCTAAATCACAGGTAGAGAGCCCTCTTTTGCCTTTTGATTTTTATATTGCCGTCTTGCCCCGCGCTTGCCAAGTATCGTCTAAGGTAATTAAGTTAGTTTTTGCAAAATATTTGTATTCTACTAATGATATATTCCGGTAAATGTAATTTGAATATTATTCCTCTGGCAAGTTCTAGAGTAAGTGCGAAACCCATGTGGGGTGCTCTTGTACACACTACGTGAACGAAAAGATCAGCGAGTGAGTAAATTGTATGTCTGAAACTTGAAAGCTGAACTGCAGTGGCTCTGAGAGTAGACGGAATTGCAACGCCACTAATAGCTGCCACTCCACCGTAAAAAAATAAGAAATCACTGAGATAATGCTGGCGACTATATGACAATATAAGTAAATCCTTCAAATTCTTTTTTTCATAATTTAACGCATATAAATAAAATATAATATAAAACGAAACAACGCAGGGACGTCAGTTTATTTAGCCTTGTCCTTGGCACTCTTTCTTAAGGCGTTTCGACCGTTCGTGTAAGCCTTTTTGTAGAAGCGCGCAAACATGGTGAAAAAGAAGGCCGCTTCGCACACGATGATGCCCGAGTGAAACTTTGGGTACTTGCAGTCGTTGAACACGGGAATCATGATGTGCAGGAACATGACGACGAACTGAACTAGTTGGAGTCCCGTGAGATAGCGCTTCCACCACAGGTACGGACGAATGGCGGGCCCCAGCAAGGACAGGAAGTAGTAGGAGTACATGACGACGTGAACGAAGCAGTTTAAGACAACGGTGAGTGTGACCTGGCCATCGGAGCCATACGCGAGACCGTACCAGCAGTTGAAGACCACCAGGACGTGGTGCCCAACGTGCAGCAAGGAGACGTGGGTGTCCTTCTTGCGGAGCACAAAGAAGATGGTGTCTAGGAAGTCGGCTATCCTTAGCCAATGGTACCACCAGTACAGTTCAAGGACCTCCATGGTGGCCCGGTCGCTCGCTTCGTAGTTGATGCCCTGGCAGATGATGTTGTAGCCGCCGCCGAGGTAGGACCTGGTCAGAAAGCTGAAGAAGAAGTAGCCGTTGACGAACACCATGGAGAAGTTGTAGACGAGGATGAGCGGTTTGAGGTTTTCGTACGGCTTGCGTGTCTTCATGAAACGGGGTCCACCGTACCTGACTAGGTACACGTAGCCGACGAGCAAAGTGACAAGGAACGGCTTGTTGCCGGCGAGCGCCCATTCTGATGTACGCGGGTCTCGCTGCGGAAACATGTCGAAGCTGTAGTCTGCAGAGCACAAGCTTTAACGACGATGTTTGCTCGGTTTATGCTCGCCTGTTCTACTGAATCATTGCGAGATTCGTTTGCGTGTAAATGACTGCAGCTGTTTCAACCAGGAAAGGTTGACAAACTATCAGCGGTGTGGCTCGCTGCAAACTTGTTATACCTGTGCTCGATACTCGAAAGGATGCTCGATGGTGACGAAAGAAGCAGCTGCATGCGTTGCTTTATGCGACGAGAAACTGAGGGAGAGGGGGAGACGAGAGCGCGCGGGGGAGGTCAGAACGTCGAACGCTAACTGGAATGATTATAGTGGGTAGACGGAAAGCTAGCTGCCTTTCTATCTGCTCGCTGTTCGAACGCGTTCGAACGCTAACGCTAGATGCCGAACGCCGGCATTTGACAATCGAACGCGTTCGAAGAGTAAGTAGAAACAAAGGCAGCTAGCTTTATGTTTACCCACTAATCATGCCAGTTAGCTTTAGGCATAGCCTCCTCTATACTCACAAAGCATGGCAGTTCGACGACGGAGTCATAGAGTGCCCAGTCGCAAATTTGAAGCGCGAGGATCTGGTAGCACAGAGCATCGGAGAGCCATTTCTCGGGGAACCTGGACGTCAGCGCACAGCTTTTGCAGTGGCAAAGAGCCGAAACACGCTTGTTCGCGCGGGTGAAGTGTGTTTCGGCGTCTCGCCGCAGCGGGGCGCCAGTCACGTGGCTCTCCTCTTATCCGTTTTCTGCCGCTCCACCTTTTTCATTTCGGCGGCCGCCTCTCGAGGCGATCTGCCAGGCTTTGTCAGTATACAGGAGGCTATGGCTCGGCGTTTTAACGTCTCCGCGCGCTCTCGTCGACTCTTTTACTTCAGTTTCTCGTGGCATTGCCCTTTGAAAGAGAAGAAACATTCTTTATTGTGCCATATCCGGCACTCTGCCACTCTCCCTCTCCGAGCACGTCCTTAACGTGTCGGGTGAGGAGTGGCCATAGGGTTGGTTGGAGATCCTCAGGGGGGGAGGGGATTTCCAACCTCCCCCCCCACCTTCCCCTCCGAAATGCCAAAGCTGGCAGTTAATGTTTGTAAACAGCAAAATGGTCGAAATGATTGACGAAAGAAAAGTAGATGCACTGTACTGAAACTTTTTTTATATATGAAAGACTTCGTACGCTGCCGTTGCCACGGCAGCTCATGCATCCGCAATCTTTACCGATAAGCGCATGCGGGGGAGTGCTACGTGCTTATCATCTATCACTTGGGAGTTTTAAGTGCCCAATCATGCGACGGGCATTTGGCACGCCCCAGTGGAGGACTGAGGATTAAATTGAACCCCGTGGGAATATTTTGACGTGCAACCTAAAGCTCGGTTGCACGGCGCCCTTCTCCACAATAAACCTCCCTCAGATTGCGGGTACCTCGGCCGGCATTTGAACCCACCACCTGGGGATCCGTAGGCCAGCGCTTTGCCTCGAAGCAACCGAGGCGGCTTATCACGGGGTTTTGACACTTGTTTCGAGGTTTTCTATTGAAACAAGTGTCAAAAACACATCATAAGAGATAAGGCGCGCGCGAATGGCGATAAAACGCGCGTGTGGGTTTTTTTGTCAACCATTTTATTTTGTCGACTACTGTTCTGTCGACGAAGACGAATAAACCCGAACAGCGAGTCATATACAGCTCCCGGCTTTGACACACCAGAGGGTGATGCCGTCTGCGCAGAGGTTGTATGGGAGTTGAAGGATTGCTTCTAATTTTCCTGGGAAGTATTTCATAGCAAGAATGAAAAGCTAGCTTGAGGAACCCTGTTGTCAGCTGGTGTTCCGGTGAGTGATATTGGTCCACTTGAATTTGCGCCGTTCGGTAGGCGAGAAAGGATTGGATATTAGTAAATATTTTATGGCCATGGTTGGTAGTTGTGTACGCACCAGGTACGACACGTAGTTGTGCGTTGCTTGCATGTTAGTCCACGTTTTTCCAGACCCTGAGCATTGAGTCTTGTTTACTCATGGGGTGTGTGAATCCTACAATGGTGGGATGAAAAGGCGAGGGGGGGGGGGGTGTTTACCCTAGCAGTTGCGACATGTCGGTTCGTATTCACAGAGTGTGTACAGTACTTTGCTCTGAGGAAGGTTAGAGCTGTAGCTTTGGCATGTGATGTAATTAGTTCTTTTTTTGAGATACTTCTGCGCGATGCCCAATGTTGTAGCAACATTGGGCATCGTGCTCCTGAGAGTTTATGGGTACATCCGTGTCATTAAGCGACTGTATACTGATCATGCTTGCAATCGCCTCCTGTATACTGATCATGCTTGCAATCGCCGGTTGCCAGCTATCACCACAAGGGTGCGCCGCTTCCCCCTACAAGACAGAAAACGTGAACGGCGTGAACAACGTGAATAAGCCTTTTTCGTGCGGTCTTGCATTCTTGGTGCAGTTTTTGGCATTTGTCGTGGTAGCTGTGGGCAAGGAAGTGCCGGGACTCTCATTTCACAAGACCCCAGGCACCCCCCGTGACCATGGAAAGCGAGTGAAACTCATTTCGAGGAAAGACTGCGTCCCAAATTATACCTCCTACCACTCAACACTATTTGGTAGGCATATTTTTTCGACGGACGTTAAGGAAGGCCTGTCTGGTCACCCTCGTGCATCCTGCTGAGGCTTCACTCAAAACCCAGCTTGGCTCCGGCCTCCCTGGCTTCAAAGCTGGAATAGCCCATGTACTCTATATTTCCAGGTCCTCCTTCGGTGTTGCTTGACTGGCTCTCAGTGCTCACCTGCCCATATCTCTCTCGACCACCTCGTGATAGTGTCGGGCGCTTGACGGCATGCACAGTGCGTTATTACGAAACGTGAGCCCCGGCACAGTTAACAGATTCCGCATTGCTTAAGTGACTTCGTAGCTGTTGTAACCCCAGAGGACCCTGGCCTTTGCCATTCCTCTTCACCTTCTGCTCTTCGCCTGGTCCTTGGCTTCCGAAATAAAAACTTTCAGTGTCCGTTGTTTCGACATTGTGGAAGTTTACCAGCTCGTCTGTCTGATCTGTAATTTGTGTTGGGTCATGCCTACGGTCCGCTACATTTATTTACTTTTGGGACCCAGATATGTTGCTGCTCACCCGCAATTAAATATGGGTTCGGAAAGTATTGAAATCACGCACGTTGCGGTAGTAGCCAGTGCAGGGCGAATGAGCATCGTCTTCATTGTATGGAAAGGTGGTGCCCCTGGTGGTGGTCGCGTGAAGCAGGCGCAACAGCGTCAAAGCATGGGGAGGCAAGAGAATGGTCAGGCATTATTAGTATAACGAAGGCTATGTTATAGGACGAAGCTCGGAAGGCTGGTGCCATCTATGGTTATGAGGATGGTGTTGGAGGTACCAATTCGGCGTATTTGAGGAATTTTGGCTATTTGAACTTCGATTTCTTTGTGGAGCTCTTCATTTGTCACGAAAGCTTGGATGCAAGGGATCACTCTTTTAGAGTGTGCCTGGCTGGTGGCGAGGTAGGCTTGGAGGACTTGCAAGGCGTTGTTGAGATGTATCTGCTGAATTTGTAGAAAAAAAATGATGATAAGCCGCTCACAAATAGGCAGAACAGACAAGGTAAGGAGAGAACGGAAGAGAAGCGCGTACTCTCAACTGAAATGTATTGCCTGAAGAAAAGGAATATGAAGAGAGATGAAAGAGACAGCGGCACGTGGGCATACAATTCAGTCACGTCCAAAATACCGCAAAAAGGCTACTTCATTTTCGCTAAACGCCACCGACGACTGACTAACGCAGTTATCGCCTAAACCCCTAAAGGTATACGCCTCGAGCACCTCCCGTGTTTGTTTTTCGTTGTACCATCCAATAATTGAGGTTTTGTCAAACGATGAAGAACACGTTTGACATCATGTTTAATGCATACCAACTAGCCCAGCCTACTAGCTTACTACAGTGAAGTTGGAGAAGTTTTAGAGCGCGGCTCTTAGGCGCCAGATTCCGGCTTGAGCGGCGTCGCCGTCGCCGTCAGCGGAACCGCGCGGTGCATTATGGGACGCGTGACGTCACTGGTGACGTCATCAGTGACGATGACAATGACGACATCACAATGACGTCACGTGACGTCACACGTGACGTCACAAGGACCACCAGTGGCGTCATCGTCATTGTCACTGATGACGTTATCAGTGACGTCACCAGCGACGTCGCGTGTGACGTAACTAGCGGAAAAATTCCCCACTAAATCTAGCGGGGAAAATTTCCCCGCTAAATCTAGCGGAAAAAATTCCCCGCTACATTTAGTGGAAAAAAATTCTCCGCTAACTCTATAGAAAAAGTTCCCCGCTAAATTTAGCGGAAAAAATTTCCCCGCTTAATTTAGCGGAAAACTTCCGCGCTATAGTTAGGGGAAAAAATTGCCCCGCTAAATTCCCGCCAAATGTACACGCCATGCTCTCACCGAAGATGTGCATTTTCTACAACTTGCGTAAGCACACGTCGATCCACACCCATGTTAGTAGTGGGGGACCTTCCACCTTCTCCTATCAGTACCCTTCCCTCCTCTTCCTCAAGAGCTGCGGTCTAATTCGGCGTTACAGGGTGTTATGAACGTCTTTCTTTTTTTTTTCTCGGCAGATTGGGGTATGCATCGGTGGAAATGACAATTTGCTGGAATAATATCTTCAGATACCTTTCGCGTTTGTCGGCGGCACTTAGACCGGCAGCTTGAAAAATGCTCGTGCCGACCTCGGCCCGGGACAGGCTGGCTAGGGAGGAGTCCATCAGTGATCTTCATTAGGATCGTAACATTTTCTTGGTAGCATGTGGAATTACTGCCAGCGATTTGCCGCCCCCGCTCGATGCCTTGACATACATCCATGAAAGCAGACGGGAGTGTGATGTATTCTCAGCAGTGCGGGTGGCACAGGGCCGACCACGAAGCGGCCGTCAGGAGGACTTTGGTCAGGCTTGCCGCGTGGGAGACTCTAAGTTTCTTATTTGGTGCGATTGGATGCTATAAATTTCGGAAATTCGTATTCACGGCTTGCCATCGTACCATTCTATTCACGCACCACTTCGTACGTGGATAAAACGGTATGTTACCACAAACGTTCAATTTCGTTAGGTCCGATGAAATGGTCCGTTACCGACCAGAGTGCAGCCCTTGCGTGGTGCGGGGATCACACGTTGGTAGGAGGTTGGGAGCAGACATGTACACGTTACACCAAAAAAGTGACTATATACCGTAACTCGTTACGCGCTCAAAAAGTAACTTAATACGTTACTCGTTACCGATCCTCGAAAGGAACGCGTTACTTTACCTCAAAAGTAACGAGTTACTTGTTCACGTTACTTTGACAACCAAATACACAACTGCTTTTGTTTCGTGGTGTATTGTTTTCTTTTCAGTAGTCGTTGCACTTAAGCAGTGGCTGCCTCTCGAAGTTTTCATCAGTTATGTTTCCCCGCTTCCTTGAAAATAGATCTCCGGAGACGCTGAACAGTCGTTCTACGGACGCGATCAAAGGAACGGCAGTGTTGTGCCTCAGGAAGAGCTGATGAATCTGGGATTCCTCTTTCTGTCTCGTTCTTTCTGCTTCTAAAGTTCCAAGTTCACGACAGGTTCGGTGCCTTCCCGTGTTGGCAGCCTTCGGGTTTGCATTCGGTCTGTACACGATTCTAGAGGGTACAACCAACAAACCTTATTGCGTTCGCTGGGTGAAGGACATTCCCAAGTTCGACTGACGTGTTAGCGATAAACGTTGCTATATTTTCATACTGTTTCGTTGTTTTTCAGGGTGCCTATCTGTCTTTTTCGCAATAGACGCATACTCGGGTTGGAATTTAAAAAAAGGTTGTTTAAACGTTGTTGTACCAGTGTTGGAACTAACGCGTTACAAGTAATGACGTTACTGGTAACGCGTTAGTTTTTTAGTAACGTACTAACGTACTCGTTAGAATCCTAAATGAGTAACGAGTAAAGTAATGTCGTTATTATTTTACGGTATCTGCTATCAAATTACGTCACCCGTTACTCGTTACTTTTGATTAAAAATGGCCGCATAATAGTTTGAAAGCAAAATAATTTTTTATTCTGCGCACTACAAAACGTGGCAAAGAAGCCCCAACAAAGCTATGTATAAGCGGCGTCATTTCTAACTCCCTCGGAAGACACTTTTAACATTCCCACGACCGCGCCCAAAAGACGCGAGATTAGGGAGTTTTCGTAGATCGTTTCCGCCGTCCCGCAACGCTCTCCGCAACCCGCTACGATACCCGGAACGTATACAGTCAAGGCCATCGGCCCGCAGGTGCAGTAGCGGCTTCTTCGTTGCGGAGGGCTTAGCGGAGGGGGAAACGCGGTCTACGAAAACTCCCTAGCATCGCTTTGCGGAATTCCTAAACGTCCTTGATGCAGTCTTTGTATCGAAGCTACTAAAACCACCGTCGCCGTGCCCTGAAGAAGCAGCCGTCTCGCTGGAAAGAGACATCCGCTCAGAAGGCAACAGTCTACTGCCGCTCGAAGGATTCTGCCTAATCGTCCCTAGCTACTCCAGCTGGTCAAATCCTTCTCTTCAAAATAAATAAATTATCGTTTTGTCAACAACAGAAAGGATACTCTAAATTTGGAAGCGTTGAAGTTCCCACGCTTTGAACCAAAACAAGTGGCAAGGTTATCGCAGGATTGAAAGGCGTCCGTCACCATAAAAACGTCACCATCTTTTAGAACCCCTGCCGCCGTGGCACAGAGGCAGACTTGGACGTAGTTCAACTACTCTACTCAAACTACTGTAGTTTAACTACTTTTCAGAGTAACTTGGTAACTTTCAATTACAACTTTATTTGGGTAATTAGTAGTTTTCTTTAACTACATTTTTCAGGTAACTTCTACTCAAATTACTAACTACTTTCGAAATCGCCGGCAGATGAAGCGGCCTTCCCGAACAAGGGGCCCCCTCGCAGCCGTAGAAAATGCATCACAGGCGTCCTTGGGCAAAGGCGGCGATGAGCAGCCAAAGCCTAACACCGACGCGCACGAACGCAGGAAGAGATGCTTAACAAGCCTTGGTCGGGTATTGACCTAATCCGGTAATGCACGCAGGCGCCGCGCCTTCAGCTGCAACTGTGCAAGCAAAGACGGGGGCACTCCGAAGATGGTTGTTTTCATGTTGCCTGCCCTATGTGAGTTCTGACTCAGGCGGTTTGGGGGTTCTACAGGAGGCGCCACTGGCATGACCTCGCAGCTGGGCGCCTTTTCCCATCGTCGCCTCGTCGTCAGCGAATACTCGCTTGCACAGCCGGACTCCGCCGCACAGAAACGCAGACACGGATAATCCGTTCATGGGAGCACATTCCCGCTTCCAGCTGCAACTGTACGAGCGTCAATGCTTGTTCACGTAATCTTTCGAGCCCTTCCGACATTCCACGACAGGGAGACCTCCTCTTTGTTGAAAACGATCTACTTGTCAGGCGTGTCAGGCGCGTCAGGATACCGTATACGTCGCCGGCGAGGGTTGCGAGTCACCCTTGGGAGTTCCTTTTATTGGACCCGGCGTCAGCGGCGAAGTATACTTCGTTTTATCTTTTGTTAAATAAAAGAAAAAACTTTTTTTTTTTTTTTTTCGGTAGCGTAGAACTAGCACTGCAACGATACGTGCAGTCGTCCGGATGATCTCATCGTCGTGGCGTGAGACTTGAACCCTTGACGGTCAGGTGCACTCTCTCAGCGTACTCTCCGAACGTCGTGGGAATAAAGAGGGGCCAGTCATAACAATCTCAACTTGCCGAAGAAAAAAGACAAAAGGAGGAGAGTTTGTTATACAACCCCCAAACGAGGCAAACCTCACATGTTTCGTCATGGACACCTAAGATGCCAACACTCGCTTACCCGACCGTGCACAGCCTGTTTCTCAAACTCAACGCTGCCGTTCCATCCAGCGCGTCGGTAGAACGTCTTTTTAGCTGAGCTGGGGACGTCGTATAGGAGGAAAAGGCGAAAACTCTCCTATCAATAACTTTGAAAGTAAATTGCTTCTGCGAGCGAATAAACTATTTTGGTGAAAACGCAAGTCATAAAATGACTGCATTTATTTCAGGCTCGCAGGATATTACATGGATCAAAACTGCTGTTCATTTTGCTACCACAAAAATATAAAAAAAGTAACTTCGAAAGTAACTTCAAAGTAACTCGCTACTTTTTTGCAGTAGTTAGTAGTTTACTCAATTACTATTAGAGATGTGTAATTTCCACTCTACTCCAATTAATTTTGGCGTCGATACTCAGTAACTTAACTTAACTACCTTTTTTGAGTAATTTGTACATGTCTGCACAGAGGTGCCGTCTTTCGCTGGATAATGACTCCCGTTCAGAAGGTCACCTCCAACTAAATCCTCTGGGCATCCTTTTTCCCATAGCGCCTCAAAAATTAGACGAAAGACTGCATAACCACCACGGACGGCACCTTTGTATCGCAGTTAGCCCCCAACACCCTGGCATCAAAAGACCGAATTATCCATTGCTGCTGGACGCTGCGCCCGCCTTATCCTTCTCGCAGTTCCTGGTTGTGTGAAGGCGACTGTAACATTCTTCTTGAGAGACACATTCGCAGCAGTAATAGTGATGGCTTTCGTCTGCTTCCGCCTTACTTTGTTGCTGCCGGCGTTAAAAAAAAAAAAAGAAAAGAAAAAGGTTTTTGGACGTGAAAGAGAAACTTGGGGTAAAGAGCTTATAAACGCTCGCCACCTTTTTTAATCATATATAAACGTCAAGATACTACGAGTATGCATGTGATTATAACCAAAGTATGGCCGGTGCTGTACTTCGTTTATAATCACCAATAATCTTCTTTGGTTATAGTTATTGGTTATAATAAGCGATCGGTGTCCTCTTTTCGTTGCTTGTGTAGCCTAAACCGGACTGTGACTAAAACCGGTGCGGCTATGAAGTGTGTTGTTTGTGAGCAGTCCGTGTACTGTACAGTTGCCTGTGTCATGCAACGTCTGCTCTAACCAACAAGGCCGTTTTGGAACGCTTGTTATAAAAGCCCCTTTTACTGCCATCTCGTACTCACTTTTCGTGCAAGATGGCAACGGCCACCGAAACTCCGTTATTATGGTCCGGGCTAAGTGCTATGTTTAAACGGAGGGAAACGAAGTCAGACAATTTGCTGTTTAAATGTCTGCTCTGTATGCCGAAACTCAAGCTGCTGATCACATCCAGGACGTCGAACTCTAATTTGAAAAAGCACATTAAGCTAAGTTATTCTTCAATGTCACTTACTTTTTTCCGTTAAAATGACGTCGTTAATCTTTCTTAGCCAAAAGAACGCGCCTTTCTTTCGAAATCGTTTTGTTAGTCGCAGTTTTTCAGCTACATCTCACAATGCTCATTAATGTAAGCTAGCGAAAAGTCTTCGAAAACGGTTTAGTTTAGTTTACTTGTATATTTCTGAAGGAGGGTTAATCAATCATGGCAGTTATATATAAACACGCCTATTTGATATTTGTTTAAGTTTGAGATTTATTTAGAGAGCTTTTTTATATACTAACTCGTGATACAGTTTATTTAGTTAATACAGCGGTGCTTCGCATCAGTACTAATTGTTTTTCTTTTCCGCCAGTCCTTCCATTCGCAGAAGCTATCAGAGTTCGCGGTAATTTCAAAGAAACAAAAGACCGAGACTACAACACACTTTCCAGACACGCCGCGTTTCTCAAGAAGTGTTCGACAATCTTGATGAGACGTTTGTGGTTGAGACTCTACAGTCATATACTAACAGCTGTCATATACTAACAGTAAAACACAAAGTAACGACAAACTAACGTAAAAGTAAAGTCCGTTAGTCATGGGAAGTAACGAGACCGGTATTTCGTTACATTTGCAAAATGGTAACGGAGCTCTGTAACGCGTTAGCTTTTCTCGAAGCTAACGAGTAACGCTATTTTTTTACTTATTTTCGTTAAAGGGCACAACGCTTTGTTGTAAACGTTACTCCTCAAATGTAACAAAATAACGTTACTCGTTACTTGGCCTTTAAAGTGACTAAGTACATTACTGTTTCCTTTTGTAGAAAAGTAACTAAATACTTTACTCGTTACAGAAAAAAAGGAACTGCGCATGTCTGGTTGGAATCATTAAAACTAAGAGCTTAGAGAGGGCATGCTTTGCCGGCGCTTCACTCAACCGTTGTGTGGTGTTGCTAATGGGTGCATCGACCGCGTGGATGTGTCGTCGCGTGCGTCTATTTAGTCAGCGAGTAGGATGGACGCCCTGCTGCGGTGAGAGGTCACGATCCACAGCTGGCATTATTGCTCCGATTTGAATTAAGCGCACTTGATGAGTCGTTTGATATGTGAAGCATTTGTAATCAAACGAAGGTCATGGACTCTTAGTCGTAATATTTTTTTTTTGCTGCTCAGAATTGTAAAAGGAGAGCGTCTGCGTAGCTTTTTGAAAGTTTTTAAATTTTAGTCTACTTTTGGTAAATTGAGATAACGTTCGTCGTTAGGAATATGAACTCCCTGGCAGAGTTATTTTATCACCATTTACTTGAATTGGGAATAAAATCAGCTTATTATTATTATTATTATTATTATTATTATTATTATTATTATCTAACTGTATACATTAATGTCTGATGACATTTATCAATGCAGTTTTGTCCTGATATTGTCTTCTTTTAATTCGTCATTATTTCTACGTTTACATCTCTGCGGATCTTATTGTTTTTCTTTTTTTTTTTTTTTTTTTTTTTTTTTTTTTTTTAGGGCGTTATTACACAAGCCTTTTGCTTGCTTTGATATGCCCATATTTATAAATTTTGATTCCGATGGGCCCCCTTCGCGTGGTGCCATCCCCGTTGTTCTCGTCAGGTTTCGCGCTGCGATCACTAGGGACCGCTGGTTGAGCCGCCGTGCCTCGCTGGGTCCTCTTGCGCGTGAACGGAAGCTGCCGAGACTTTTCTTTAATGAAAATATCACACAGGCAAACATGGAGCTCTTCTGGAAGGCCCGTTCAAAAGGAAAAGAGAAGCAATATCGCTTTGTTTGGGTAAAAATGCCAACATCTACGCTAAAAAGATGGAAGGTGCCCCTCTCGCGCGCGTTAATTGCATCAGTGACCTAGAGCTCATTATCTAGTTCCTATGGCCTTCACATTTTCTGACTGCCAAGATCTCACTTCCATTTCGTGTCATTTTGTATCCACAGTTAGTGGGTTTACTCTTTCATACTAATATTCGTAGTGTTAGGAAGTATTGGGACCAATTTTGCATCGTCACCAACTCTCTGAAAAATCTTGCGGACGTTTGGGTCCTAACTGAGGTAAATGTGCCATCTATATCTGTTGATCAATTTTCCCTTGCTGGATATCGAGAATATTTCCGTACCCGTTCGGGTAGGACAGGTGGTGGTATCCCAGTATTCGTCAAAGAATCAGGGGTTACAGAACTATTGAATGTTACATTTGCTCACGCAGAGTGTATTGCCTTAAAAATTTCCAACTCATCATACTCGGTTACGTTACTTACTGTCTATCGCTCTCCATCTGATAGTGTTACGTCTTTCTTAGATGAACTGAGATCAAGTCTAGCTGACTTCAATATCGCAGAACAGCTTTGCGTACTCGGCGACATAAACATTGACACTCTAGAACCTGCAAAGACAACCGTGTGTGACTACCTTAATATTCTTTCAGAATTTGGTCTTGACTGTATATACAAGCTCCTACCAAAAAAGAAATTTTTAATGGACATTTTGTTTCGGCTTGTCTTGATCACATCAATGTGCGGGCTTACAGACTTCAAGTTAAATCTGCTGTAATTTCGCAAAAACTTGCCGATCATTACTTCACTGTGGTTCAGTTAGTTTCAAATACCCCTCCTATAAACGCCGGCCCTGAAACACGACAAATAGAAGTTGTCAATCGGAGTTTATTCGACAAACTAATATCTGGTTATGAGTGGGACATCTTAATGCGATCTTCCAGTCAAGAGGAGCTTTACTCTAAATTCATACACGTATGGCAAAATTTTACAGGGATCAGTAAAATAGTTGTTACCGTAAAAAAACGTCACGCGGAACACTTGTGGTTGAGCAATGACATAATCGTCGTAATTAAGTACAAAGAACACTTGTGGATGCGTTCCCGCCGCTCTCCCGATAACGTGGATCTTAAGTGAACGAAACTGGGTTACCGCACTAATTCGCTCAGCCAAGCGAAACTATGTTAAACAGAAGCTGGTTGACGCGCGTTCCGATTCCCGAGTTACCTGGTCTGTCGTTAACGAACTGCGCGGTGAACACAAAGCGAAACATTCTGTCGATAAAACAATTGCAAAGTATTTTCCTGGTAGCAAACATTCCACGGCTAATTCATTTAATGTTCATTTCGGAAATACGTCAAGTGTCTCACGAGACAGTCACCATTGTCACTCAGCGACAACTTCGAAAAACGCTTCCTCTGCCTTTCTTCCTGAAATAACTGAGGAAGGACTATATAATATGCTGTGTAGTTTCAAGCCTGGCTTATCTCCCGGTATTGATAATATGCGGATGGCTGATTTGCGTAGAAATTATAAGTCACTGAAGAGTCTAATCCTGAATATATTAAACGGTATTATAACATCCGGTAATATTCCTAAAGATCTTAAAACGGCAATCGTCAGGCCCTTATATAAAAATGGAGACCATTGTAAAGTTGACAGTTATCGTCCCATCTCCATCTTGCCTTCATTGGCGGAACTCATAGAAAAACACCTTTTCTTGATAATGACAGCTTTTTTTAGATAAATTTGATGTTATGTCGCCACAGCAGTACGGGTTTATTACGGGAAAGGGCACACAACCCTTGCTTTAAGATTTTTCCGATTTGCTTCATAGTGCGTTCGAACACAACCTTTTCACGTGTGCGCTTTTTTTGGACGTGTCTAAGGCTTTCTACTCTGTGTCTCATAAAATTCTTTTAAGTAAACTATACAGTCTTGGCTTCAGAGGCCCTTTATACGCATTGCTCGAGAACTTTTTGTAAGATCGTACGCAACTCGTCTCCATGTGTAAAATTCATTGTGCAAAAATGTCCCTTAAGGCTGGCGTTCCTCAACGCTCCATATTGTCCCCTCTTTTGTTTAACATTTATGTCAACGACCTTCCGCAGGCGGTAAATCCCTGCAAAGTATTTCAATACGCCGATGATACAGTTCTGTTGTCCAGTCACATACGTTACCGTGATGCCGTTGATTTGCTCTAATTAGATGTAATACGGGTGATGGATTGGTTTTCGGAGAATGTAATTCGGATCAATGCAAAAAAAAACAAAAACGCAACTGATATGCTTTCGTAGTCCGCTGAAATCGATTCTCTTGGACAAGCCACTTTTTTTTGCACGGGTCAAACTGTGTATCTTGCAACTGAGTGCCAATCGACTATGTCAACACCACAAAATATTTAGGATACATTTTGATTGTGATCTATCATGGAACTCTCCCCTTTGCTATATCTTTAAAAAGTTACGAGCCGCTTTCTGCACCCTCTACAACCTGCGCATATTTCTTCCGATGTCAACGAGAAGACTTTTGATGCACGGGCTCGTGTATAGCTTACTTCGGTATGGGATAACTGTGTTCGGACAGTGTACGGACCGAATGGACTCTAAGGTGAACTCTTTACTTAGAGGCATTTTGCGAAGCGTGGCATATGGCTCGAGTCTCCAACTATCTGATAACCTGTTTAATGACCTCTCTCTACCAACATTTCGAGCCCTATTTTGGCAAACTGTAATAATCAGACACTATTGGGATAACACTTTTAAAAACCCCAACAATGTATGTCGGGCCCTTCGAGACCGATTACACCGATGCGCATCAACACACATCTTGGGAAATGCATTCGCCTATATTACGTACCTCACATTTGTATTAACCTACCCTCTGCGTTAATTGATGTCACATCTCGAGGAGCTTTGAAGCGTCAACTGAGGGCTTTTTGTTCAGGCGTGTAATGTTGTATTTATGTGCCAATACAATTTTATGTTGCTCCTTTCACTTTACGTGAACTCTGTGCATTGTGCCGTGGTGCTCTGCCTGTACAGATTCTCTTTTGTCTTGCGTTACGGCCCTCGGCCTTTTCTTATTTTGATCTAGGTGTGTACTGAATTTCATATTTTAGGGACTAGTCTTACAAGCCTTTCTGGCTTTGATAGTGCCGCTATTGTGCATTGATCGATGGACTTAAAGCACCTGCAATAAATATTATTATTATTATTATTATTATTATTATTATTATTATTATACGTATTATACGTAAAGTATTGTACGAGAGGTTAATAACAAAGCTACAACCTCAGACGTGAATCTTTTTCATGCCTTATCTATGCCCACCTTCGAATCACTGTTTTTGGAATCAGTTATACTAAGTCACTATTGGACAAAGGATTTTAAAACACTTCGACCTAATTCACGAGAACTGAGAACGGTTTCACGGTTTCTTATTCCAGTATATTACACCCGCTATGGCAAGAACCTGCGATCTTTTTATGTCCCTCAGATATTCAATTCTTTACCTTCTGACTTCTTCAACTTCACATCCAAAAAGAAACTCAAAAAAGCGCTTCGCCATCTTTTATCTACCAACGAGGCCCTGTAATCCGTCACAATTTTATTTCACAATTCTTTGCATTTCTTTAAAGAGTGTTTAACACCATATTTTATTATTTTTATTTTATTTGGTTTATGTTTGAGTAAACCAATACGACTTACACCACCCAGTCTTTCTGCTTCAAGATCCACAACACCAAGAACATAACATCTATCAAGACCTTCTTCAATAGTGACAATGACCGGTTTGCGTGTTTGTGCATATGTGCAGGTGTGTGTATACGTGCTTTTAAGTCTAAGTTTTTTAAGTGTCACAAATGTTATTGGAACTGACAAATTTCTTTAGTACGTGGCATAGTTATTTTTGAGGCCACTGCAGATAGGTTCAGTCATACAAGCCCTGGATGGCTTTGACGGACCTGACTTGTGACGTGGACATGCTAGTCTTTTGAAATAAATTATTATTATTATTATTATTATTATTATTATTATTATTATTATTATTATTATTATTATTATTATTATTATTATTATTATTATTATTATTATTATTATTATTATTATTATTATTATTATTATTATTATTATTATTATTATTATTATTATTATTATTATTATTATTATTATTATTATTATTATTATTATTATTTGAATGTCGGAGAGCTACGACTCTCTGCTCTTGACAGCCACCGCTAACGCATCATCAGTGACAGAACTCAGCAACGAGACCACGTCACTGAGAGAGATAGTTACGGAGCAGTCCAAGACCATTGAACACCTCCAGGACGAGTTAAATGACAGTGATCAGTATAGCCGACATTCAAATCTCGAAATACATGGGCTGCCTTGTTCCTCGAATGAGAACTTGATCACGGTTGTCGATGAGCTGGCCAGTAAGCTCGGCCTAGCTGACTTCCAACAAAGTGATATAGTGACCATGCACCGCCTACCATCTCGACGTGACATCCCTCCTCCTATACTGGTCAGATTCTCTACGGCAGCGCTTAGAGATCAGTGGCTTTCCACAAGAAAAAAGCTGCGACCTCTTGCAGAAAAGGGGTCTTTACCCAAACTCTTCTTCAACGAAAACCTCACCCGCAGGAACAAGGAACTCTTTTGGAAGTTACGTGAGAAAGCAAGAGACATGCATTACAAATTCACATGGGTGAAGAATGGTAAACTGTTTGCAAAGAAAACGGAATCCTCTCCTGCAGTACGCATCCATCGGTTTGCTGACCTGGAGAGGATTGCTTAGCTGCTCTTTTGCCAAACCGACAGATAACAAGGTATCGAATGACAACAACATTGATTTATGGAGGTACAGTTTTCTAACTGCTCAGACTTTTTATCTCTGCAACGTTTCTTTGATACAGTCAGTGATAGCACTTTTGGTTTATTACATGTTAACATCAGGAGTATTCGAAAATATTGGGATGAGTTTACACTAACTGTCAAAAATGTAACGTCAATATTTGATGTTTTTGTCCTTACAGAAATCAATGTTAAAGACGTTTCCTGTAATGATTTCCAAATACCAGGGTATAATGCACACTTTTTCACACGTCCGGTTGGCCGAGGAGGAGGAATTGCTATCTTTGTGAGAGATTCGTGGGGTAGTGAAAAGCTTGATGTCGATTTCATTAATTGTGAGACACTCTTTATAAGGATATGGAATTCAAAATGGTCTTTATGTTTGCTAGCCTTCTACAGACCTCCTTCGGCTCATCCTTTGAAGTTTTTGGAAGAGCTCAGGAATAAGCTTCAGACTTTTCAGTCCATGAATGACATCTGTTTGGTAGGCGACTTCAACATCGACACGCTTAAGCCAGTCAAGTCTCTCGTGTGTGACTATCTGAATTTATTGGCATATTTTGGTCTGGAGTGTTTGATTCTTGGTCCCACACGAGAAGAACATTTAGGTGATCATATTGTCAAATCATGCCTAGACCATATCAATGTGCGTGCTCAGAACATAGCAACAAAATCGGCCATAATAGAGCAGAAGCTTGCTGACCATTACTATGTGGCTTGCCAATTTGTATCACAACTCACTCTTAGGCCCTCGACGGCTGTAACACAAAATAAAGAAATAATTGATCGCGCACGACTTGATAAGTTGGTACAAAAATACAATTGGAATTGTCTATTGCATATTCAAGACTTCAACGACGTCTACACTAGGTTTAGTGAGCAGTTCCGCCTTTTTAGGTGGCAAGCTAGAAAAGTTATTACTGTGAGGCGGCGTCGAAACGACCATGATTGAATAACCGATGATATTCTGTCATCTATAAAATCTAAAGATGCTCTTTGGGCCCGTTGTCGCCGGTCTCCAAATAATGCCCAGTTGAAGGAAGAATTCCGCATTATGCGAAACCGCGTAAACGCGCTTATTCGTTCAGCGAAGAGGATATACTTCCGTGAAGCGTTTTTTAAAGCTCGATCAAATATTTCACAGACATGGTGTTTGGTAAATCAGTTGCGAGGCAAGGGTGTGAAGAGGTCGATTGATGACACACTTGAAACAGTTTTTGGCCATGACAGTAAGAAATTGGTAGAAGATTTTAATAAATTCTTTGCTACTTTCTCCGGAGTAGCCCGTGACACTTCTCTATTCGCAACAGGTGCTTCAGATTCAAACTCCGCCTCGGCTTTCCTACCCCAAATGACCGAGCCTGATCTTCGATCCCAGCTTTTCAGTTTCAAGGCAAACAAGGCGCCTGGTGTAGATGGCATCAGTGCGGAGGATCTAAAGAGGAATTATGATTCTATAAAACATGTGGTCCTTCATATGCTAAATGGTTTTATTTCTTCCGGATCAATCCCCGACACTTTGAAGAGCGGTCTAGTGAAGCCTCTATTTAAAGGAGGAGAACGCAACAAACTTGACAACTATCGACCAATTTCAATTTTACCTTGCATAATACAAATATTGGAAAAACCTATTCTCGAAACTATGACGGCATTCCTTGAAAGGTTTGACATTATTTCGCCTAGGCAATATGGTTTTGTTAGTGGGCGTGGAACCCAGCCGCTGTTAGAGAACTTCACAGATGAATTGCATCTCGCTTTCGAGAAGAATCAAGTCGCCTGCGCGCTCTTTATTGATGTTTCCAAGGCGCTTGATACTGTAAGTCATAGCATTCTGCTGAAAAAATTATCCAACCTTGGATTCCGCGGTCCTTTCTTTTCTTTACTACAAAATTTTTTAACTGGTCGGACACAAGTAGTTTCTATAGCCAATAACCGAAGCTCCAAAATTGACTTAAAGGCCGGGGTTCCCCAAGGATCTGTTTTATCGCCTCTCCTTTTCAACATCTTTGTTAATGACATGTCCAAAGCAATCTCCGCTTGTAACCTTTTCCAATACGCGGATGACACGGTTTTGCTCTCGGTCCACCTTAATCCGGCTACTGCTATCACTTCGCTGCAAAACGACACTTGCCGTTTACGCGACTGGTTTGAAGCAAATTGTTTAACGATAAATGTATCAAAAACCAAGCTTGCCTGCTTTCATAATCCCCTTAAAATTCTAACGTCCAACCATCCCCTTTTTATGCATACGTCTGGGTGTATTTCTTGCAACTGCAGTCCTGTAACTTACGTTGATAAGGTTAAATATCTTGGGATAGAATTTGACAATGATTTGTCATGGAACACTCATCTCTCACAGCTTTGCAGAAGACTGCGGAGTGTGTCATGTTTGCTGTACAATACACGATCCTTAATACCTAGTTCAACAAAAAAAACAATAGCTCAAGCATTAGTATACGGAATTTTGCGGTATGGTATAACAATCTTTGGACATAGCTCTGGAGCCTGGCACAAAAAAATAGATACAATTTTGAAAGGCATTTTTAGAAGCATTGTCTATGGACCAGCATTGCAAACTGAAGAGGAAAAACTCGCCAACTTAGGTTTGCCCTTCTTCAGGGCTTTTTTGGTTCAAACTGTGGTCCTTAAGTATTTTTGGAGCGATATATATAAGATACCCCATGTGGCTACTAGATCGCTTAGACACACAGAACGATTTAAGGTACCTTTTGTAACAACAAAATACGGGAAGAAGGTTCGGGACTTTTATGTACCAACGATTTTCAACAGCCTACCGGACGACGTTTATGGTGCGGATTCCCTGAAGAAACTGAAACGAGCACTCCAAGATCTCAGCAAAACATCATGACCTTGCGTGTCTGTGTGTGTGCGTGACCCTGTGTGTGTTTTTGCGTGAACGCTAACAAACGTGATTTTTTCTTCTCTTCTTTCTTTAATTATCATCGTCACTGTCATAGCGTGGTAACAGTTGCCTGAGTCGGTTACTACAAATCAGGGGGACATTTTGTACTCATTAAGTGAAGGGTGCTGTCCCACAAGTCATCCAATTGGCTTTGACAGACCGTATTTTTACAAAGTATGATACATGCAAAAAATAAAAATTATTATTATTATTATTATTATTATTATTATTATTATTATTGAGTTAAGCAACTAATAATGCTATCCAAATGGGTCTCTGATGGCTGCTTGGCGATTCTTTTTTTTTTCTTTCAAGTGTCATACACTGATTCATTAACAAACTCCACAGCTTCTTTACCAATAAAGCGAGTTCAATCGCTGCGCTGTCTGAATTGAGCGCTTTCAACATCGTAAATGAGAGGTTACGCCTACTTTTCGACACAACTAAATAAAAAAAAAAAACTGAATATCGGCGCATTTCACATTTTACTAGCTCCTACACGATAGCGTCAAACAAAATATTTGATCAGTTATGTTTCCCCGCTTCACTGAAAATATCGTGTAAGTTGGATCGCCACGCAAGTTCATTTTCCTGCATTCACACAATACCGACGTAAAAAAAAAAAAAAAATAAAGTACGGCGATCGCACGTGCGTCACAACTGTGCACTCTGTGGATGTGTCCCTTCACAGGGCAGAGCAGAGGCTGGTTGCATTATTTCTCCACGGGGCGCGATGCCGTCGGGGCCGGGATGCGTCCCGATTGCAAACAGAAACTTAAAAACCCGTAGAATTTGTGCGGTTTTTCAGAAAGCCGTAAAATGCTTCGCGTGCCTTCTATCGTTCTGTAATTTGTTGATTTAGTGTTTTTCAATGATGCCGAGCAATTTTCTAATTAAAGCCATGCCCTTAAACACAATATTAAAAAAAAACTTAATTACACAAAAATAATTAACAATCTAATTATTCCGGACTTCAATAATTTTCCTAAATAGGTCCCTGGCTCAGGATTAAAACGACACAAGTCTTTTTTTGTTTCGACGCGTAGTTTTCGCAATATCGAATTTGCCCACCTTTCTTGAAACACCATATTATACATTCATACATACACCGGCGAAAATAGTATATTATTATGGCATTAAATAAAATTTTAATCAAGCAATGGCACAGAAATTAAACATAGTTTCATCTAATTTCGACAAGGGTAATGTACACAAACACAGGCTTTCATCAGATTACATTCAACAAATGCTGATGGAGTAAAAAAGTGAATGGTTTCAAGGATATCCTGCATGGAAAATCAGTGATACTGTGGATTATAAAATTTCCTGAAAGTGCTTAGTCAAGCTGTCCACGAACGACTGCGTTTTCCTAATTATGATGAATTTCTCCAGCAATAAATTCCAATCTTCAATGCTATGAACGAAGAATGAATACTTGAACGTATCATTATTGCTGATGCACGGTCCGGTCATCTTAGTGTGGTTAGCTCTATTTGAGTGACGGTGTGGTTTTTTTTTTTCAAATAATAATCAGCGCTCATTTTAAGGTGATCATGATGAATTTGATGTATGAACTTTAAGCGCGCAATAATCCGTATAACTCCCAGACTTTGAAATTTTGTTTGATTGAGCAAATTGGACGTGCTCTCTGCTCACCTATATTTGGAAAAAAATAAATCGTAAGCAGCAGTTTTGAATAGGGATGTCGCGAAGCACCCTAGGTTCGATTTCGAAAGGTTTCGATATTTGCGAAGCGAACTGAGGTTCGATTTCGAAAAATTTCAATATTTTCGTACCGACCGAGGTTCGAATTCGAAAAATTCGCAACTTTCGATCACAGTAGAGTTTCGAATTCGAAAAGTTCGACGCTTTCACGGTTTCTAAAATTTCGGGTTCGAATATTTCGAATACTTTTTACTTGGGGTTCGATAAATTCGAAGATTTCGAACTTTCCTAACTTGAAATTCGAGATATTCGAAAAATCGGAATTTCTTAAGATCTGAAGTTCGAAAAGTTCGAAGATTTCGAAATTCTTTGGAAATAAAATTTGAAAACTTCGAACGCTTCGAATTTTCATAGACATGAAGTTCGAACAATTCGAAGATTTCGAATTTATTTCTGCATAAAGTTCGAAAAGTTCGAAAGTTTCGATTCTCTTTTAACGCTGAATTCGAAAAAAAAAAAAAAAAAACTTCGAAGATTTTGAATTTTTTTCAAGTCCAAGTTTTCAAAGTTCGAAGTCCAGTTTTCAAGTTCCTCCACAGTTTCAGTTTCACGACTCACTGGTTTTCATGAAATCAAGTTTAGAAAAGTTAGGGTGTGATAGGCTCTGCGAAGTTGGTCAGGCAATTAAATGAGACGACAGGTGTCCCGGATGTGCTGGAATATTTGCCAGTGCAGAGTGACGTGTGACCATAGATCAGTAATTGTGACGCCAGCCCGGGGGGAGGGGGAGGGTTCTTTAACGTGCATCACGCAGTAGTGATCACACGAACACACTGTTTTACGATACTCATTAAGTTCGAAATGGCCAGGGGCGGGCAGGAGGTTGAGGCTCAGAAAAACCTTGAAGCGACCTGGCAAACTACCTCCCCACCCCTTGCACGCTGGTAGTAATCCGATCGAACGCCGCCCGAGTGACGCTGGCATATAGTAAGTTAAGTTTGTAATTGCCCTGGAGGTTTATTTTCTGGCACGGAGGAATCGCCTCGCAAAAAGCACAGAAGCCGACACAACTCGAAGTCGAGGAGCGTTCTACCATACAAGTGGCGTCGGAAGAGGAAAAACGGGGGAGGGAAGAGGGGAGAGGGGGGATGGGGGGGCCTCAGCCCCCCTTCCCCCCTTCCAGATATTTCGGACTGTTAAAGAAAACATTACGGGGAAAGTGGGCGTGGTCGAGCTTATTTTAATCTGAAATTATTTATGCATATGTAAAGCTACTGTCGCTCTTCACTGCATAAAAGATTGCGTAGATGGTCATTGTTAGAAACTCGTTGTCAGAAGGCACTACTCGTCACATGCTTAGTGGTCGGAAGTTCAAAGCTATGTCTTTACGACCTAAATAACTGTGCCAATGGTAAAAAAAAAAGAAAATGCGGGGATAAAAAGCTGGAGAAAGAAAAAACTATCAAAAACTCGCCGGATGTGTTGTATTCTTGCATATTCAGAGGTTCAGAACTTAGAAACAACTTTCTCCTATCAAAATGTGTACTGGCTAAAAGAAACACATTCCAGGAACGTGGAGCGAAAAAAAAAATGTTTTCTTTTAATTACGTGCTGAACTTGAACAATATTAGAAATCTTCTCCCATGAGTTAATTTATTCCTTAACGTGAAAAAACAATAAATACATTATTTTGTATTCTGCAGATGGCAAGGATATGTACTGTCTGTGGTGTTAATTTAAATGCGATACCTCAAACAACTTAGACGAAAATAAATACCAAGTTTAGGGCATAATTGCATGTAAATACATGTTTGGACATTTCTTCAAAACTCGCCTTGAATAACAATAGTCATATCTTAAGACGACACTTATCTAGGCTATACATAGATCATTCTTAAAAAGTTTAACATCACTACCATAAATAGCTTCGGCTATATCGCGCTTCAAATCTGGCATAAACGATAATCGTCAAAAACCCATCGTCCTTCCTCGCTCCTTCGGGAATTTATTTCTTTAAAACTAAGCATGCCAGAACATTGAAATAAACGGCATTGTCTTTCGTAAAGAACGGAACACCGCATGTAAAAGTTCGAGAAAAAAAAATTACGAATGTACCTCACTACTTGAATTCAAGTGAAACCGTCCGCCGGTCTTTCGAAGTTCGACGAACGTCAAATTTTTACCCTAAAAGTTCGAAGTTCGTCGAACGTCTGACTTTTCAGGATTCGAAAGTTCGAAACTTTTTGAATTTTATTGATAAATAAGTTCGAAAGTTCGAAAATGATCGATTTCCTTAGCCTAGGAAATTCGAAAGTTCGAACAGCTTCGAACTTTTTAGTGCAAGAAATTCGAAAGTTCGAAAATCATCGAATATTTTGGTCAGCCAAGTTCGGAAGTTCGACAAGCATCGAATTTTGCAGTGTGATAAGTTCGAAAGTTCGAAAAGGATCGATTTTTTAGCGTAATAAGTTCGACGGTTCGAAAAGCGTCGAACTTCTTAGCTTAACAAGTTCGAAAATTCGACTTCAGTCGAATTTTACGATATAGAAAATTTGAAAATGCGAAATCTTTCGAACCTTCCGAATCGCTTGATTCGATCATCGAAACTTCGATTCGAAAAAAGTTCGCGGCATCCCTAGTTCTGAATTTTATCTAAACCGTACGATAGATATAATTGGTGAGGGTCCCAAACAACGCTCGCGTATTCTAATGCAGTCCGAATTAAGGACTTATAGGCGGTTAACCTGCATTTTAGTGTTGTATTTTTTAACTGTCTCCCCAGGAAGCCCAATTTTCGACGAAAAATATTACACGCATAATTAGCATGTGTACCCAATTTTAAGTCCTGTGTTATTTGAGATCCTAGGTATTTAGGCATTTAACTTAGTCTGTTTTTACTAGGGGAGTGGAACAAATCTCATACGGAAGTTCAATAACTTCTTTTTTGTTGGTTATAGGCATTGGTACCAATTTCTGGTAATTAATATTCATTCGCCATTCCAGGCACCTCGTAATAAAGTATTTAATGACGAATTCAAATTTCCCTGATCGTTCTGCTTGGTTATATTAGAATACAAAACGCAGTCTTCCGTTAAGAGTCTGACCTTTTGGATCGGTGAAAATTATTGCCTATGTCATTTACGTAGATGAGAAACAACAAAGGCCCGAACAAGGAGCCCTGTGGGACACCAGAATATACATCGAGAGGGGTTGAACACTTTCCACTGATTTTGACAGACTGCACGCGCGCACTCAGATAGGCCGTTATCCAGAAAACTAGTTTGTGAGTAATACCGGTAACGGGAAGTTTATGAACTAACTTACTGTGAGGCACTCTATCGAAGGCCTTCGATAAATCACTAAAAATAGCATCCGGTTGACCTTTATTATAATCACTTCCGCGAAATCATGCACTATCTCACTCAGCTGTGAGACCGTAGAAACACCAGCTCTAAACTCATGTTGATTACAAAAAATCAGGACTTCCATGTAAGTCCTGATCTGTTTACTTAATAAATGTTCCAATAGTTTACAACATGTCGAGGTAAGCGAAATAGGTCGATAGTCGTTCAAATGTGGCTTGTTTTCAGTTTTGTTTATTGGAATAACTTTGGCATCTATCCAGTCCTTTGGCAGTGAAATTGCAGAAAAGATACACTATATATAATGACTAAATATTTTGCGACCCATTCTGCATACCTTTTCAGAAAGCAGTTACTTGTCTTATCCGGCCCTGGTGCGTTTTAGTATCAAGATTTAATAGTAGTGAAGGAATACCTTGTTCACTCACGCTATGTTTTGGCATATGTGACTCGACATTCAAAGTTATTTCTTGAGAGATTACCGTATTTTTGTTTTCCACGATGAAATTCGACTGAAAATATGCATCAAAAGCATTTGCTATGTCAACTTCATCTGTAAGTGTAACTTTCCCGCAATTAATCTGCGTTATTTTTTCTTTTTTTCCGGTGATAAATGACGCCAGAATGTTTTGGTTCATTTTTCATAAAACCAGGAAGTGTTTCAGAATCATATTTTTTCTTGCTCCTTTTAACTTCGTTTTTAAGTGTCCCGCTAGCTCTACCACTTCAATGCTATTTTTTGCGTTTATGGTTTAGGTTACGTTTGACATGAATAATATCTCGAGTTATCCACGGGTTACACCTTTTTTTTTGTTTTTAGTCCTCGTTGGTATAAAGTTGTCCTCGCAGTAGGCTATACTTGTCTTGAAACTGTTCCACAACTCATTGATGTCTTTGTGTTTCGCGAATCCATCCAGTGACCTCTCGAGATAATCTATTACTTACTCATCCTCACTATGCAAATAATCCTTAAAGACTGTGGCTCCAATCCACGCTGTGAAGGTGGTTGGACAGCGAAGCTGTAAATGACACCCACAACGATTACCCACTGCGACGTAACTTGAAAAGCGCGGTGACGTCACTACGTGATTTCTATGCTGTTAGGTACTGTTCCACTCGGAGTAGCTTACGCAACCGTAATCTTCAGCGGGAAACACACGCGGACAGAAGGAACGTGCTTCGCATTGTTCGCAGGCGCCATTGTCATCCATTAGGCGGTTTGCACTTCACACGAGGGCTTTGAATGACGTACACCCCTTTCGAAGCAGCTGCAAACCTAATCTTTACCGGAACGCGTGGGAGGGTGTTCCTATTGTTCACACGCACCTTATCATCCATCTTGTGGTTTTGGTGCTTGCTTTGTGGTTTCCTTTATTGAAACGGATACTGAGCTGTATGCTGTATGCCTGATTTCAAAGGAGATACGCTGTTTTGCCTTCAATTGTTTGCCAAGGAGTTTTTCGCTTACAACGCCGACGACACAAAAATTTCCTTGGCGGGTAGAGATACACAGTTTCGCTGTAAAACAACCTTGTTAACGTCATGTTTATTTTTACGATAAGGTACCGAGCAAAACAGAAAGACCAATTTATGATCCGAGATTCCTTCATGAATGGATACACTCTATTTAAGATCAGTAGTTAAAAAATATTAGGTGGAGTATTGATCCTCCCTTTTCGTTATTCTAGTGGCGTCTGTCACAATCTGTCCCATAACGGCGGTGAGCGCAGTGCTCATAAGAAGTTCGACGTGTTGGTCATGACTATTACTTAACGTCTCTTCGCACCAATATATATTAGGTAGGTTAAAGTCACCTTCAATAATTAATTTGGTACGGTTATTTGCGTGTTTTAATATGAAATCAGGCTTTGCTTCTAGAACAGCAATAGCAGCGTTTGGTTTACGGTAAACGGCGCCTATCAAAAAATGAATCGAACCGAAACTTAGCTTGCACCAGACGGACTCTGTTTCTGGAAGTTCATCAAATTCAGTATATTTAATTACTTTCTTAAATAGTACCGCCACGCCCCTCCCCTTGATTCCCGGTCCTTACGTATAATTGAATATGAAGGTGGTGCTATCTCGGAACTATTTATTTCGGGATGAAGCCATGTTTCGGTTATTATATCAACACATGTGGGTCATAAGAATGCAGTACATATTCTAGTTTTTAGATTTTATTTAGAATACTTCGGGCGTCAAGATTTTTAAGCTTCAGTTCTTTGGTTATGTTGTTGTTAAGTTGTCACGCGCTAGTACTGGTATCTTGCTCATCTGGTTCTGAAGTGTGAGTGCGACCACATTTAACTCGTTTATCCTCGGCTTCATCCCATACATACCACTTATCGTTGATTTTCAGTTTGTTGTACACAAGGGACACTTTATCTTTGTTGATTCTGTTTTGTTTAGCACTCTCCCAGAAACATTTTCTGATTTGCCTAGTACTGTAGGAAAAATCTTCCGATATTGAAAGGCTGCTACCCTTTAGCTTACTGCAGTTGCTCAAAATTTTTATACTTTCATTGAAGTCATATGACTTCACTATGACGGGGCGATTTATTTTTTATGTTTTCCCCAATTCGATGTATTCGCTCGATTGTGTTAACTGCAACGCCGAGGCTACCAAGATAAACCTTTTCGACAACACTTTGATTCAGATCTTTAGTGTTCTCCTTTGCTTCTTCATGTACACCAAAAATGACAAGGTTGTTCCTCCTGCCTCATCTTCCAAGCTGTCACTTCTTTGTTTCAACCTTTGAACATCATTTTGCAAATCCTTGACTTTGCGATCACAAGCGTCAACCTTTTCAGCCACGGCGTTTATTTTAGCCACGTCCACTTCAATGGTTGCTAGTATAGTGTGGAGTTCGCCCATTGTTGCATCCGTACCGGACAGGCTTCTCCGGATTTCCGTCATGTCGGTGGAAAGGATGCCTTGCAAATCTTGAATCATTTTACACAGTTCAGCGTTAGTGGGCCCGGGGTTTGTTTCAACGTCCCCACTCAAAACCAGGAGCGTTTACAACACCTGCAGACAACCATGAAAGAGACCACATAACACTATATATATATATATATATATATATAACTCCAAAACTCAAGGGGAGAAACAGCAAACAGCGGAAGTTAGTCAACAGTTTCGCCGAGCGACTCGGCTTCATCAGGATAACTAAATCTTAGAGACCGTCTTTGAAATCACCAAGCACTAGAAAAAAGAAACATCGCAATAAAACCAGCAGACAAGGGGGGACAAGGGAGTACCGACGACTACCTGGCGGAAAGGATACCGCCAACTAAACGATCCCAAATTTTATGAGCACCTTCCAGGCGACCGTATGAAACACCACACTCAGATTGTATAACGTCGGAGCTCAAACAACCCTTAAACAGAGGCAAGATAACCGTTAATGAGTGGGGGACACTGCACGTGGATGGACGGCACCGTCAGCGGGGTAGAAGAGGAAGAAGGACGCACGTGGTGGGTGCGCGTGAACGGGGACAGTTCCAGGTGCCGTGGCGAATGGAAGAGACGGTGCTGGGCGAGCCCAGGGAAGACCCAGACCACAAGGCAGCCTTGGCCCTCCGCAGCACCCGGCCGACTCACACAATTGAGTATCAATTAAACCTTTCTCGATGATAGCGCTCCCCGTGTGGCTTCCTTGGGGCGAATGGAACTCGGCCTGATCGGGCGATGATGATAGGCGACCCACATAACTGGCGCTTCCAACGTGGGGCCCGATCAGCCTGCCGTTGTTTCTCTTCGCTCCCAGGGAGTCCCACGAATCGCGATTTTCAGATTTAGGTTTTCTTTTTTTTTCCATTTTAATTTTTGTTACTCCGCTGGGCACCAGTGTTTAACGTTCTGCCGCCATGTCCAGGTCTCGGAATAAGGCCGCCCATCCCGAGGCCTCAAACCAGTCAGTGGCGGATATTGACTCGGACGCGGGAGAAGGCACGAATGGGCAAGCGAGCGTTGCGGCAGCGCTAGAGCCCCCAATTCCAGCGCTAAACACGGCAGACGTCAGCGAACTAATGCACGCCATGACGCCAATGCTAGCGACGTTTTCTAGACAGATGGGTTTGGCCCCAGGGGTGGCGAATCCCGCGCCAACGCCCGTGCCTCGCCCGCGGTTGATAGTGCCGACGCCGACCTATTCGGGCTACTCCGACGCAGCATCGGTTCACGATTTCCTGCAGGACCTAGATGCGTACATTGCCGCGTTAGGCGCATCGGATGAAACGGCCCTGATACAGATCGTCCCAATCGCGTTGACGGGTGACGCAGCGCGTTGGAGACGAATGCAGAGGCCGTTCCTTTCGATGGCAGATTTCCGGGCACGACTCAAAGAGTAATTTCTGCCTCCCGACTATGAGATACGGATCAGAGATGAGCTAGCCAGCCGTTCTCAACATCCGGACGAGAGCCTCGTAGAATACATCCGCGCTCTCCAGGAGCTCTACTCTAGAGCCGAACCTACAGCGTCAGACGCGGAGAAGGTAGCCAGGGCGATCCGCCAGTGTCACCCTTGATTTAAAGCCTACTTGCGCGGACGTGATTTCGCTGATCTGGAAGCCCTTGCCAGAGAGGCGCGCACCGTTCAGGCGAGCTTGCTCGCCGAGTTGACGTATCGCCCCCCTCCACGCGCAGAGGAATCTCTGGAGCCGGGTTGCGCCTGGACAGGACGAGGCGCGGGAGCTTGCGACGACTCACGTTCGCCGTACGTGGCCGTTACCGGACATAGGAGTGGCGAAACTGCTGTGCCCCGCGCCTTAGATCCCTTCGCTTTTGAACAGAGGCGCAGAGCAGCCATCGCGGGCTCTTCCAGGGCGCATCCCCGTAGGGGAGGCGGCGCAGCCGACCACCGCGGAGTCGCGAATCATTACGAGGGTCGCGGGAACTACAATGACCCTCGGCGCGACACTGCATCGCGTGATGGTAGCGGCAGACGCTCAGCACACAATGGCAGGGGACAGGTCAGGTGCTATAAATGCCATGAGCTTGGGCATATCAAGCGTCAGTGCACATGGACGGCAGCTCCCCCCCCCCCCCCCCCCATGGGTCTCAGGGAAACGGGAGAGGCCGGCGCCAGTAATTGGACTTCCCGACTCGCGGTTGCCGGCCGCTGCCGAAACCCCTCATCAGTCTGCCAACGGGGCTGGAGTTGCGGTCAGCGACAGGTTAGTGTTTGCCCCGTCGGCATGTCGGACTCAGGGTTTGACATCTGAGAAGGGGCCGTACGTGCGTGTCGAGATCGGTGGTAACATTTACTACGCACTAATGGACACCGGTTCGACCCTTTCCCTAATCGGCGACAAAGTCTACGAAGACTGTCGCCAAAGAGCACTTCAAGTGCGGGAAGTTTAGCAGCAGGATCGGCTAGGGCACAAAGCGCAATACGCCTTCACCTTAGCCTCGACGGCAGACGAAGGAGGCAGCGTTTTCTCTTTCTGCCAGGCATGGAAATTCCTGTGATTTTAGGACAGGACTTCGTCTGCCGGGAGGGGATTATCATAGACTTGAAGAATAACGGGTACCACTATAATCCGTTGACTCCCCTTATCACCTTTGCCGTCCCACCGAGTTTCGGTCAGGACACAGAACGCTCACTCGCCGGATCACGAGAGGAGCGAACATTAGCTGCGCGAGTAGACACAAAAGCGCGACCAACAAGGTTGCAGACGCACTTTCTCGGGCGCCCCATGATAGTGGTTGGAAGGAGGAGACGCAACCAGGGGATTGCGAGAGACAAGCTTCCCGCGCGGCCGCTCATAAGCGAGACAGCGGGAAGGGATCGATGCAACAGGAGCTCGTCGCGGTGTTAATAGGCCGCACGAGAAGCAAAGGATTGTGGCTTGGGGTGAAGTGGTGAGCAAGGAAGAGCTTGTCGAGGCGCAAAAGGCAGATGGTTTTTGTCAGCGGGTGTTGGGGAAAATTGCGGAAATGGCAAGCAACACCGGGAACGCTGGCGGTCAAGTTAATGAACAGATTGATTCATACCTGCTGGGCCAAGACGGCTTATTGCTCCGCTACATCCCAACAATCGACGACGAGGAGGGGAACGACTCTCCGTTCAGGGTGGTGATTCCTAGGAGGCTACGGAGGCGGTTTATCGGATACTTCCACGACTCGGCTCTGGCTGGTCATGGCAGCGGCAGCAAGACTTTTATAAGTTATGTCGCGTCGCGACCTGGCCGGGGATGAGACAGGACACACTCCGATACTCCCGTAGCTGCCCAGCCTGCCAGAAACCGAAGCCGCGAGGGGGAAAGCCCCCAGGCCTGATGCAGCCTGTAGTGAGTCACTACCCGTGGGAGATGGTTGCTTGCGACATCATCGCCCACTACCAAAAAGTCCCCGTGGGAACCAGTACTTATTGGTAATAACCGATCATTTCTCAAAATGGGTGGAGTTAGACCCGCTGAGGAAGCTGGTTTCGGAGCTAACAGAAAGCCACAGGGACTGGGACGAACACATTGTCGAGATGGGTTTTGCAATCCGGACGACCGTGAACACTGCGCGAACCCGTCGGTGAGAGATCTGATAGGGGCTCTGCGCGGCGCCATAATCTGCGGCCTAGAACTTGATCTAATCTTGGCAAGATGTTAATAGAGCTTGTTCTGTCCAGAAATGCCCCCCGGAGGAACCAGAATGGGTGGCGCCATCCAGGAGGGCGACCATCCACCTCCCGGGATACCGGCGGGGCCAGCCGGACCCCCTCCCAGGGTGGTCAACCCTTCCGGCAAAGGACCAGTCAGCCCAACGCACCGGGTGGTCAACTCGTTCGGCACAAGACCGACCAGACCAGTCGCAGGGTGGTCAACCCGTTTGGCAGGAGACCGGCCAGACCAACCGACAGGGTGGTCAACCTGGTTGGCAAGGAGCAAGGCGAACCAACCGTCAGGGTGGTCAACCTGGTTGGCAAGGAGCAAGACGAACCAACCGTCAGGGTGGTCAACCTGGTTGGCAGAAGACGGGGTGAACAATCCCGACGTCGACCACGTCAACGAAGGCAGGGCGGCGGACACGCAGAGGACTGGGGAAGTCCCAGGGACACGCTGAAGGACGAGGTGCTGAAGATCATGCCGGTGCAGAAGCAGACGCGTGCCGGCCAGCGCACCCGCCTCAAGGCCTGTGTGGCTAATGGGGACTTCAACGGCCAGTGGGCCTGGGTGTCACTGTCAAGTGCTTCAAAGAGGCGGCCACGGCCATCCGTGAAGCCATCATCCTGGCCAAGCTGTCCGTCATCCCCGTCTGCAGGGGCTATTAGGGAAACAAGATCGGAAAGCCCTACACCGTCCCCTGCAAGGTGACCGGCAGGTGTGGCGACGTCCTGGTGCGGCTGATCCCGGCGCCCCGCGGCACAGGCATCGTTCCGCCCCAGTGCCCAAGAAGCTGCTGCACATGGCGGGCATCGAGGGCTGTTAACACCTCGGCCCGCGGCTCGACGGCCACCCTGGGCAACTTTGCCACGACCACCTACCTGTCCATCCAACAGACGTACCGCTACCTGACCCCGGACCTGTGGCGGAACGGGAGCTCACCAAGTCCCCCTACCAGGAGTTCACGGACTACCTGACGCACGTCCACCGCCACCAGCGACGCGTAGATGGGCAATCTGGAGTCCAGTCACTCGGCCCAGTGACCCTGGATGCTTCGAACCCCCCCGGAGTTTGAGGCTTGAGGGGAGGGGAGTGTGGGGGACACTGCACGTGGATGGACGGCACCGTCAGCGGGGTAGAAGAGGAAGAAGGACGCTCGTGGTGGGTGCGCGTGAACGGGGACAGTTTCAGGTGCCGTGACGAATAGAAGAGACGGTGCTGGGCGAGCCCAGGGAAGACCCGGACCACAAGGCAGCCTTGGCCCTCCGCAGCACCCGGCCGACTCACACAATTGAGTATCAATTAAACCTTTCTCGATGATAGCGCTCCCCGTGTGGCTTCCTTGGGGCGAATGGAACTCGGCCTGATCGGGCGATGATGATAGGCGACCCACAATATATATATATATATATATATATATATATATATATATATATATATAACTCCAAAACTCAAGGGGAGAAACAGCAAACAGCGGAAGTTAGTCAACAGTTTCGCCGAGCGACTCGGCTTCATCAGGATAATTAAATCTTAGAGACCGTCTTTGAAATCACCAAGCACTAGAAAAAAGAAACATCGCAATAAAACCAGCAGACAAGGGAGGGGTGATTGTAATTCTCAGTACCGACGACTACCTGGCGGAAAGGATACCGCCAACTAAACGATCCCAAATTTTATGAGCACCTTCCAGGCGACCGTATGAAACACCACACTCAGATTGTATAACGTCAGAGCTCAAACAACCCTTAAACAGAGGCAAGATAACCGTTAATGAACATAATATAATGAAACCAAAACAACCATCCCCCGGTTGCTTTTACATACTTCCGAAAATTCACAAGACTGGTAATTCAGGTCGCCCAATCATATCCGGGATGGCAACAATAACGGAACCTCTATCAGGCTATGTAGATGACCTAATTCGGCACATACCTACAACTCTTCATTAGCATGTCAATTACACTACCGACTTCCTCAGGGATATACTAAATTTACATATACCGAAAGGATCATATCTTGTAATCCTGGACGTATCTTCATTGTAGACGAACCCTCCACACGCCAACGGAATAGCTGCGTTAATAGATATGTACGAGTCCCAAAGAAAACCAGAGAGCCCAGATGGTCATGTCATTGCGACCCTAGCACGGCTTGTTTTAGGACTGAATGTATTTGAATTTAACAATGAATATTTTAGACAGGTTAGCGGTACCGCAATGGGCACCAAGATGGCACCCAGTTATGCCGACATTTTTTATGGGGAAGTTGGAGTCAAACGTTTTGTGTGCTTACCCATTAAAACCACTACTGTACCAAAGATTCATAGATGATATATTTTTATCTGGACACACGGCGAGATGGACCTCCAGGACTTCATAATTTATTACAAAGCTATCCACCCACACATCCGTTTCAGTCACACTTACTCTCAAACCGATATTAACTTCTTGGACGTGCACCCTTATCATAAAGGATGAGAAATTAACAACAAAGCTTTATCACAGGCCAACAGATCGGCAAAATTACCTTCATTACAAGAGCGACCACCCACTGCACTGTAAGAACTGCATACCCTATAGCCAGGCCCGCCTTTTCAAACGCATCTGTTCAACCAGAAATGATTTTGATGCTAGCGCTCAAAATCTTAAAGGGGCCATGAAACTAATTTTGGGCTGGTATAAATGATTTTAAATTGGGACTTTACTAATCGTATATCGTTTAGTTGGCCAAAAGAAAGAGGGTAGAAAGTCAACAGCCAGCTTTTCGGTACGAACATTTGAAAATATAGCGGACTATTTTGTACCTTCTTTCTTTCGAAAGCTCTCCGTCTTTTCACTTTGATACATCCGCGGTTCCCGAAGCGCGTCAGCGGTGCCAAACTGACGTGACGTCAGCCGAGCCCAGCTCACGCATTAGACACGAGAGCTGCGTCACTCGGACGCATGCGCTCGTCAACAATAAATCCGTCGACGAATATTTGGATTTGCGTTCGTGCCAATGAGTGCCCTGACGGAACTTATCGTCACTGGGGAATGACAAGTTCTATGGTGTGCATAAACAGCACGGTGGAAGCTAGGAGTCATCGCACCGGTGCCGAAGAACGTCACGGCGATCTGATTTCACAATTTGCATTTGAGTTGAGGATTAAAGCTAAGGAGGAAGAAGTAGGAAAATCGTTTCATGACCCCTCTAAGAACGTGTTGACACATCAAAAATATCCACCATGTCTAATGGACCTTTTGTAGAAATACGCGGTGCGCATGCGCGGAGTATTTCATGCGCCTGGGTTCGAGAGTATCTAGTTCCAAACAATCCGCCATCTTGCATTTCTCGCCTTTGAGCGGTTTCGTTGTGTCGACCTCGGGGCGGAAGATTACGCACGATGGGGACAAAGGTGAGCTTGGGGGAGCCGTATCTCGGTCACATCGCCTCAATGGGTGAACAGGATGTAGCTGACGTTTTGGGTGTGGAACGGGTGGGAGAGGCCTTGGGCGCGCGTTGTTTTCCAGTCACCTAGTCTCGAACTGATTCGCGTGTCTAGGTGGCAGCACATATTCACCAAGAGGTCCATTGATAATGCGATCCATAAAGCCAGAACGTTGAACCGGATTAACCTCCTGGAGGACCGACCTCCGCAGAGTGACGCACAGGCACAACGGACAAATGTATGTCTTACCTACAGCACTAACTATCCTAACGTAAATAATATTCTAAGACGGCACTACAACATGCTCGAGCAAAGCGACCGCCTAAAACGTGCATTTCCATCCCCACCGGGGGTGATCTATAGACGATCACGCAACATAAGATGCACGCAACGCAGATGCACGAAGAGGGGGCAAACACAGCCAGAAGCACGGATTCGCAGTACTCAATGAAAATTAAAGGGGCACCGACATGCAACTCTTCAAACGTAGTGTACTTGCTATAGAGTGTACAGAGTACGCAAAATGCAATACGTAAAACAGACTGAGACAGCGTTTAGACTACGCTTCAACAACCACAGAGCTCACGCTGAGGGTATGTTCCAAATCTTACCCGGGTAACCTGTCTCACACGTCAGCGGGTTAGTACCACGTGACATCGCGAGTAAACGATCCGCGACTCGATTTTGGAACGGCCGGGATAATCATCTGGATCCTACGCGGATTGGCTTTGTCTTGGGCTACGGCAGAAAAAAAAACATAGCAGCGATGGCGGAAAATAGCAGACGATCTCTTTTGATCATGGAGAAACCACTCGAAAAGACAAAAAGATTAGTCATTTCGATTTTTTTTTGTTGTTGTTGACAGTGACGACGCGGTGTTTTCTGACGCGGCTCCACCAGCTTCTCTTGCTCACCTTCTTTTTGGGTTGTATATTGAGATCAAAATTACTTACTCCTTTCAGTTTGACATAAAACAATTGTTTCTATGAATCAGCGTGATCGCTGTAAGTTTAGTCCAGGTGCTTTAAACACATATGTTCCACGCATCGTAATTTGCCCCGATTACGTTTTGCAGTAATTGCTTCCACACGGTGTAGCGGTACAGCGCAGGGGGCTTTCTCAACAATGATATGTAACCTACGTTCGCTCTGACGCGAATATGATTACAAAATTACACGGAGAACTTCAAAACCGCTCTAGGGAATTTTTGAGCGGAGAGAGATAAGATGGGGTTGTTGATTGATCAAATACATGAAATCTTCGAAGCCTTTGACTGCTTTACCAGTGTTGTCCTTTCATTACACACACTCTGGCGGAAAAAAAACAAAAAACTTCCACATAAAATTTTGCGTTCGAACATTTTCAGCCTTGAACGTAAGATTACGGAGTTCCCTCCAAAGCCGAGGACGAGAATGCGGAGAAGCTCCTGTATACGCTCGCACTCTGATACTGGGGAATTGTAGTAGACCGTTTCCGCAGCCCGCTAAGCACCCGGATAGCGCTCCGTAATCCGCCACAAGACCTTGAACTATGCAGATAAGGCTGGCGGCGCGCATGCGCAGCTGCGGCGTTTTCTTGAGGGATACCGTAGCGGAGGAGAAAAGCGGTCTACTACACTTCCCTAATAACAACAAGGTATACCTTTCTGGGGAACGTGCACGGTCTATACCTGTTTTCATCTCAAGAACCGAAGTAAAACATGTCCGGCTCCTCGCGGAACATTACTAGTTTCCCCCTTTATGTGGATAATGAAGACATATGTAGGCGAATTTTAGATTAGATATATGTTATCTTATCAAGACGTACACATTCCAAACGTCAAAAGCATCGCTTTTTCCTCCGACAACCGAATCTCGTAAGAACTATTTCGCGCCGCGTAGGAACAATGCGCAAAACGTACTTTTTTCTTGAGGTGAAAACAGGTATAGATGTGGCGTACAGACAATTCCTGCTTTGAAAACAGCAAATCGCAATGACCACACAAAATGGCTGCACCTTATTATTTGTTATTTCGAACGTCTGCCGCCAAAGCCGACGGAGCAAACAAGCTTTGACGGCTGTCGGCGGAGAAAGCAGGCGACGAGCAGACGGCAAACAGATCACGTGACGTATTTACTCGATTTGATCCGACTTTACTTCCCGACCGAAGAGGGTAGCGTGAGTAATTACCCGGGAGTAAACAACTGGCTTCTGGAACTCGAGTTCTGAAGTCATCGAGTAAGCGCGAGTAAATTTTGAAACGTTCCGGTACGAAACCTTTACTCCGGAGTCGGATCGAGTAAATTTTTGAACACAGCGTAAATCTAATCCAAGCCTTCCTCTTTCAAAACACCTCCGTCTCCCAGAGCATTTTTTCGATGAATTATCTGTGACATTACTGGAAACTGGATTTGGATCAAACCGGGAGCACGAACAGCGAGAGTCATACCTCATATACAGATTCAATACAGTAGAAAAAGGAATGAATCAGTGTCCAGGAACACTTGCATCCATAAGAGCATTAACCTACCCTACCTTTTCATAGTGATGCTATATTTTCGACTGGAATTGGACCACGTGATTATTCTATTGCGACTCCTATATTGTGGATGCTATCTTCTGTAGAACCGTGCTGTTCCCACGCGTGTTTCATTAACCCCATCTCACGAACGTACCCCCGCCCTTTTTTTTTTTAACCCTCTCGTCTTTTTTTTAACCCTCTCGTCTTTTTTTTTTCTTTTTTTTTTGACAATTAGAAGAGGGGGCAAACATGTTTTTGGCGATGTTTTTTGTTCGGCCCCTTGGCTCCTATGGTATACCCTTCCCACGCCTGGTGCGGGATTGTATTCCTGGACCTCTCTAAGAAGCGGAGTGCTCTACCAACTGAGCTAACCAAGAGCTGGCAGTAAGTAAAGCAAACGGATGTTAACGGTTGCTACCAGTCTTGATGATGACCACCACAAGGGTGAGATCAGTCGGTCATCATTTGATATACTTTTGGGAAGGTCCTGGGACTGAACCCTGGACCGGGCGTATTTTTTTAGCGGGCACCAGTCGCCTAGGGGACGCGAGTTTCGCTCCATTTCAGGTGGAAGTCCAATGCAGTCTTGCGTAAATCTTTTCCACCTTGGGGACTAACTTGAACTTACTATATCAAAACAAATTGTTATCAAGAAATTATACGATATTCTTTTTCTTGTTGATAAGGTAATGTTCTGAAACTTTCAAATTGTATTACAAGTTCTTATTGACACTGAGCTTCGGTTTTCTTATTGTGAATTTATGCTGGCCGAATAACCGGGTTTATTGTCTCGATCTGACCCGGTAAATGAGTGTCCGGATCGTTACGGTTCGCACTTGTACTGTGGGACTAGGGTTACGGTTCAGGTATACACACCGAAGCGTTTGGAAACGCATTTTTTAAGTATGCTGCTCTGCTACGTCGTGGGGTGACATTAATACGTTTTACAGCGATAGCTGTTATGGGCTCTTCCCACCCCTGAAAATGACGCCAGTCCAGTAAACCACATCCCTTGCTCGTTTGTAATCCTACGTTGACGCAATTCACCACTCAACACCTGCAGTGAATCGCGACTGTGACTCGATCGCATCGTATACTGGCGCGCCGGTTGGTGCATGTCGGTTTCAGCCGACGCCATCTGGACAGACAGCCGCAGTGTTCAATTTTATACTTCACCTATTGAAGTTTCATCGCGAGTTACGTGCCAGTGCTGTTTCAGCGCTCGGGCTGCGATTCGCGCTTTGACGAAGTGACCGCGAGTGCCAGTCAGACGCTGACGTCGCACTGGTGTTTCAAAGAGATACTTCGACGAAATTGGAAGTATACCCGCCGCGTTCAGAAATAGGCTCAACATAATCCACAATATACTAAATTAGTACAACATGAGTATGCGTACTATATATATTAAAATATATTTAACGTATATCCTTTTTTTGTAGCGTGAGCTACACTGGCCGAAGTTGAGAACTTTCGCGTGGCTCCTGGAGAGCCGTGCTGCGCATGCGCGAGGAGCAGTGACGTCACACGGCGCACAGCTGGCGAAAAAAAAGTAAACTTAAAGGGTTTTACGTGCCAAACCAACGACGGGCATCTGGCACGCCCCTGCGGAGGACTGAGGATTAATTTGGACCACCTGGGGACCTTTTGACGTGCAACGGAAAGCTCGGTTACACGGCGCCGCCTCCGCAAGAAGCCTCCGTCAGATTGCAGGCACCTCGGCGGGGTTTGAACCCGCCACATGGGGATTCGTAGGCCAGCGCTCTCGCCTCGGAGCCACCGAGGCGGCTGCACATCTGGCGCGTCAGAGCCGCCGCCGCCGCGCGCTCCGCCGCCGCCGCGCGCTCCGCCGCCGCCGCGCGCTCCGCCGCCGCCGCGCGCTCCGCCGCCGCCGCGCGCTCCGCCGCCGCCGCGCGCTCCGCCGCCGCCGCGCGCTCCGCCGCCGCCGCGCGCTCCGCCGCCGCCGCGCGCTCCGCCGCCGCCGCGCGCTCCGCCGCCGCCGCGCGCTCCGCCGCCGCCGCGCGCTCCGCCGCCGCCGCGCGCTCCGCCGCCGCGCGCTCCGCCGCCGCCGCGCGCGCCTCGGCGATCTGCGCATTCCAGAGGAGTGACGTCATAGCCGCGGCAGACGCACTGGCGCCGCCGCGTGCCCAGCTGTGCGCCTCTGTTGCGCAGTAGCCAAATCTGACGCTGCACCGGAGCCGCTTGATAGCGCCTCTCATTTTGTGGGCATGCGCAGAGGTATCAGTGGGGGTATACATATAGCGGGGCGTTTGCCAGTGTGGTATAGCCGTGGGGACGGAGAGCGAAATTGCTGCTCAGCGGCGCAGAAAAGCGGAGAAGCTTAACTCATCGGATCCCGAAGTAGTCACATAATGCGTATACTGTGTGTGTGTCATTGAAGCAGCAGTAAGCATGATAATTAAGCTAATCCTAGACAACCAGGAAAGCTAAGAATAACCAGCTGAACCTAAGCTCACGCTACGTATATCCTGGCATAGCCGAGCTAAGCCACTGCAATTTTTTTTTCTGCTAAGGGGTACCTCTGCGTAATGGGATAAAATGCTCAGTTTGACCATTTTTGTTAGAATTTTTTTTTATAGCTTTGGAATTCACGAATGGTAGCGCTGCTTCCTGCATATCGATTTTGCTGCGCATTATGGGTATGAATAGACCTCTTGCAATCTCGAAGCGATCCTAGTGGCAAAGCAACTTGGGTACCTTTTTTTTCCACCGTTTCGGTTTTTGATTTGCTAACCTCAATTCACGACATCCCGTCACGATCAAATACGCTGCATGCATTTTCGACTGTGTGGATTTTCTTGAATTTATGGTTTTGCCTTCCAATGCAGATAGAGTGCCGGGGCACGTTTCTGGGGCTCCCAACGTATACCAGGGTTTGTGCGCAAGCAAACAAAGTAAGAAGAAGTAGCATACTGGGCCGGTCACCCTGTTCCATCGTCTCAATGTCCTAGGCTTCTTAAATGATCCGTGACCCGGTAAAATTATGCTTCACCCTGGAGTGGTTGCTAGGCCGCCAGAGAGGTATATGGGACGCTATAGGCCTCACGCCTACTCCTCGTTAAGTCTAGGCAGGTCCTTGAGGACGCTGGAGGTCCGTCTTTGAACGGGGGCTCTCCCAAAGATGAATGGGTGCAATGCGAGCGAGCCCTGACATTATTTTCGTGCAGCGCTGAGATGTACTACTTCGCCAACGGGGCAATCGAAATCGAAACCATGCCACCCCTCTCCATGGTCAAGAGGTACCAGAATGCAACGCGCGCAGTGTTGCATGAAGAGATTTTAGGAAGTAGTCTATTGCGGGATCGCTTTGACCCGCGCGTTAATCTCACTTCCCCTTCTAGCCATGCGTACTACGGCTTTTTGGCTACAGTCACTGACAGAGTGAGAACGGCAGGGCGTGTCTTTCGAACTCGCGCCTTCCATCACGCCCTTGTTCGAGGTAAACGAGACGTCGAAGCGTTGTCGGAGGTAAGAAGCCCCCCTGGAGGAGGGACAACAGGAGCTCCTCTCTGCCGTTCTCAACTTGTTTGGGACTATAAGGGTCGTTGTTTCAGTCATGCCAAGCTCGGTATACACTCTAAAAAAAGGGTATCACCTTACAGCCTTTTGTCCCATATAATACACCCCAAAACATCAAATCGACATACAGCGCCCTATAGTCGAACAAACGGCCCCAAATTTTACGAGGGGCTTGATAACGGTGCGATATAACTTTTTAAATAGCTAAAGGAGTATCAAAGACCACATAAAAAAAAACACTGAGTTTTTGCAGTAGGGCCAAGAAAACCCCGATTTTTTTTTGCAGTCAGTAACACGTACATCAGCTGTTTTAATAACTAATGCGGCATCGTCACGGAAACGACGATGACCTTGTTTTTGGTGCAGATGCTGCTATCCGCCGCCTTGTCAGCGGCGCAGCCAACTGCCCATCCTGGATGCACACTCACCGTCAACGCCCTTTCTTCCTGGACGCAAACACCTTCAGCATGGTGGATACGCCAGACGCCCCGACTTACATCCCGTCAAAACTGAACGACGACAACTTCTTTGCCTGGCAACATGGAACGATGTGCGATGCATGTCTTCAAAAGCACTCAACGCAGGTCTACCAGTCGGGGCGCGGCATCGTCACGGAAACGACGATGACCTTGTTTTTGGTGCAGGTTAGTTACTTTAAAAATAACGCATGTTTTCACGATGATGACCCTTGCCTGCTTGCGATGTCGTGCCCCAACGACATGCTTGATTTATGTAAAAAAAAAGCTATTGTGTCTAGTTCTGAACTATAGTTACGCGGCGTTTCTAATGCAACTTCTCATTGTATCGGGTGATGTAGAACTAAAGCCCGGCCCCACAGAAACCATAGAAACCGATAAACTAGAGTCGATTCTAGCAGCTGTGCAGCGAATAGAGGCTGGACAGTCCGCAATGCTAGCTTCGATCACGTCGCTTCAAAACGATCAAAAAACGACCGACGCACTGGTCAATGAACTATTGGAGAGGGTCACTGCGGTCGAGCGCAATCTCGCGGCGGTCCCGTTACAAGCACCCCAGAACCCACCCATTGACTACGATAACACACTAAACTCTGAAGACTTGGAAATTAGGACAAGGTGTGATGACGCAGAGAACAGGCTTCGGCGGTCAAATCTTTTGTTTCTTGGCATCCCAGATTCGCATTATTAATCTTGGCTTCAATCAGAAGAGAAGATACTCGAGTTCTGTAGAGAGAGGCTTGGACTAACGCTAGATGGCAACAATGTTGAACGATCTCATCGTTTAGGTCGTTTTTGTCCCGAGAAAAAGAGATCGATTATTGTAAAGGTTCGAAGGTTCAAAGATAAAACCGCAGTCTTGGCATCGGGATCTAAACTAAAAGGCTCCCAATTTGCTGTTCGAGAAGACTTATCACCCTTTGTTCGTTTAGCACGGAGCAAGCTGTTTCGATTCGCAACGCCACGAAACGTCCCATTCAAGATTCTTTTCGACAAGCTCCGTATTCTAAAGAAATGTTTTGTATATGAGGCTGCATCAGACTGTGTAAAATAATTTCTGCATAACTACGCTCGGTAATAAACCCATCTCGTAATGCTTCCCGTTCATTAACATGTACGGTAACAAAAGTTCGTCATATCACGTTTCTTTCAACTAATATTGCAGCCTCATGCACAAAAGAGAGGAACTGTGCATTGTTTAGAAGATAGTAATTCTGATATTGCTGTGCTGACCGAGACATGGTTGAAGCCAGATGTTCGCGATGACGAGCTATTTCCCGATCACCTTAATATCTGTATCTACCGAAAGGACAGGCCACTCCAACGCGGTGGTGGTGTTCGTATCGGAGTCAAAAGGCATATCACTTCGTTCTGCACTCAGTTACAATGCAGTTTGGAAATCATTTGTGTCTGTCTTTGTTTGGCTATAATTAAAACTGTACTTGCTGTCTGCTACAGACCCCCGAATAGTGACTCTGCATTCACAAGTGAATTGCATAAAGTCCTATTATGGGTATGAATAGACCTCTTGCAATCTCGAAGCGATCCTAGTGCTAACCTCAATTCACGACATCCCGTCACGATCAAATACGCTGCATGCATTTTCGACTGTGTGGATTTTCTTGAATTTATGGTTTTGCCTTCCAATGCAGATAAAGTGGCCGGGCACGTTTCTGGGGCTCCCAACGTATACCAGGGTTTGTGCGCAAGCAAACAAAGTAAGAGAAGTAGCATACTGGGCCGGTCACCCTGTTCCATCGTCTCAATGTCCTAGGCTTCTTAAATGATCCGTGACCCGGTAAAATTATGCTTCACCCTGGAGTGGTTGCTAGGCCGCCAGAGAGGTATATGGGACGCTATAGGCCTCACGCCTACTCCTCGTTAAGTCTAGGCAGGTCCTTGAGGACGCTGGAGGTCCGTCTTTGAACGGGGGCTCTCCCAAAGATGAATGGGTGCAATGCGAGCGAGCCCTGACATTATTTTCGTGCAGCGCTGAGATGTACTACTTCGCCAACGGGGCAATCGAAATCGAAACCATGCCACCCCTCTCCATGGTCAAGAGGTACCAGAATGCAACGCGCGCAGTGTTGCATGAAGAGATTTTAGGAAGTAGTCTATTGCGGGATCGCTTTGACCCGCGCGTTAATCTCACTTCCCCTTCTAGCCATGCGTACTACGGCTTTTGGCTACAGTCACTGACAGAGTGAGAACGGCAGGGCGTGTCTTTTGAACTCGCGCCTTCCATCACGCCCTTGTTCGAGGTAAACGAGACGTCGAAGCGTTGTCGGAGGTAAGAAGCCCCCCTGGAGGAGGGACAACAGGAGCTCCTCTCTGCCGTTCTCAACTTGTTTGGGACTATAAGGGTCGTTGTTTCAGTCATGCCAAGCTCGGTATACACTCTAAAAAAAGGGTATCACCTTACAGCCTTTTGTCCCATATAATACACCCCAAAACATCAAATCGACATACAGCGCCCTATAGTCGAACAAACGGCCCCAAATTTTACGAGGGGCTTGATAACGGTGCGATATAACTTTTTAAATAGCTAAAGGATGTATCAAAGACCACATAAAAAAAAAACACTGAGTTTTTGCAGTAGGGCCAAGAAAACCCCGATTTTTTTTTGCAGTCAGTAACACGTACATCAGCTGTTTTAATAACTAATGCGGCATCGTCACGGAAACTACGATGACCTTGTTTTTGGTGCAGATGCTGCAATCCGCCGCCTTGTCAGCGGCGCAGCCAACTGCCCATCCTGGATGCACACTCACCGTCAACGCCCTTTTCTTCCTGGACGCAAACACCTTCAGCATGGTGGATACGCCAGACGCCCCGACTTACATCCCGTCAAAACTGAACGACGACAACTTCTTTGCCTGGCAACATGGAACGATGTGCGATGCATGTCTTCAAAAGCACTCAACGCAGGTCTACCAGTCGGGGCGCGGCATCGTCACGGAAACGACGATGACCTTGTTTTTGGTGCAGGTTAGTTACTTTAAAAATAACGCATGTTTTCACGATGATGACCCTTGCCTGCTTGCGATGTCGTGCCCCAACGACATGCTTGATTTATGTAAAAAAAAAGCTATTGTGTCTAGTTCTGAACTATAGTTACGCGGCGTTTCTAATGCAACTTCTCATTGTATCGGGTGATGTAGAACTAAACCCCGGCCCCACAGAAACCATAGAAACCGATAAACTAGAGTCGATTCTAGCAGCTGTGCAGCGAATAGAGGCTGGACAGTCCGCAATGCTAGCTTCGATCACGTCGCTTCAAAACGATCAAAAAACGACCGACGCACTGGTCAATGAACTATTGGAGAGGGTCACTGCGGTCGAGCGCAATCTCGCGGGGGTCCCGTTACAAGCACCCCAGAACCCACCCATTGACAACGATAACACACTAAACTCTGAACACTTGGAAATTAGGACAAGGTGTGACGACGCAGAGAACAGGCTTCGGTGGTCAAATCTTTTGTTTCTTGGCATCCCAGATTCGCATTATTAATCTTGGCTTCAATCAGAAGAGAAGATACTCGAGTTCTGTAGGGAGAGGCTTGGACTAACGCTAGATGGCAACAATGTTGAACGATCTCATCGTTTAGGTCGTTTTTGTCCCGAGAAAAACAGACCGATTATTGTAAAAGTTCGAAGGTTCAAAGATAAAACCGCAGTCTTGGCATCGGGATCTAAACTAACAGGCTCCCAATTTGCTGTTCGAGAAGACTTATCACCCTTTGTTCGATTAGCACGGAGCAAGCTGTTTCGATTCGCAACGCCACGAAACGTCCCATTCAAGATTCTTTTCGACAAGCTCCGTATTCTAAAGAAATGTTTTGTATATGAGGCTGCATCAGACTGTGTAAAATAATTTCTGCATAACTACGCTCGGTAATAAACCCATCTCGTAATGCTTCCCGTTCATTAACATGTACGGTAACAAAAAGTTCGTCATATCACGTTTCTTTCACTAATATTTGCAGCCTCATGCACAAAAGAGAGGAACTGTGCATTGTTTTAGAAGATAGTAATTCTGATATTGCTGTGCTGACCGAGACATGGTTGAAGCCAGATGTTCGCGATGACGAGCTATTTCCCGATCACCTTAATATCTGTATCTACCGAAAGGACAGGCCACTCCAACGCGGTGGTGGTGTTCGTATCGGAGTCAAAAGGCATATCACTTCGTTCTGCACTCAGTTACAATGCAGTTTGGAAATCATTTGTGTCTGTCTTTGTTTGGCTATAATTAAAACTGTACTTGCTGTCTGCTACAGACCCCCGAATAGTGACTCTGCATTCACAAGTGAATTGCATAAAGTCCTATTGGAGATAACTAAACGTTTTCCAAAAGCGAACCTCCTGTTATTCGGAGATTTCAACTTTCCCAATATAAGCTGGTCAAGTCTAACAGCCGATGCATCACGTGCTTCTCGCGAGTTTCTGAAACTATGTTTGCTTTTTAATCTAACCCAGGTCGTTATGAGCCCAACCCGTGGGGATAACGTCCTTGACCTTGTACTCACGTCCTCCCCTGATCTTGTTCGATTCGTTACCTACAGCAATGGATTCAGTGACCATAAACTTTTGCACATCTCGCTGTCCCTTCCCATTTTGGTTAAGATGCCTGTTAAAAAGGTGATACGGGACTACAGTAGCGCAGATTTCATGTCAATGAACAGAAATCTGACATCGTCACTGATGACGTCATCAGTTACGTCACGGACGACGTCATCAGTGATGATGACGATGACGATGCGGATGCCGATGACGTCATCAATGACGATGCAGATGCCGATGAGGTCATCAGTGGCGTCACTGATGACGTCATCAGTGACGATGACGATGCCGATACCTCGGGGGGGGGGTCACGTGACGGCCCCCCCCCCCGCCCCCGAGGTCACCGGAGGTACCAAAGGTCCTCCCGAGGTCCTCCCGAGGTCCTCCCGAAGGAACCCGAGGTCCTCCCAAGGTCCTCCCGAAGGAACCCGAGGTCCTCCCGAAAGAACCCGAGGTCCTCCCGAGGTCCTTCCGAAGGAACCCGAGGTCCTCCCGAGGTCCTCCCGAAGGAACTCGAGGTCCTCCCGAAGGAACCCGAGGTCCTCCCGAGGTCCTCCCGAAGGAACCCGAGGTCCTCCCAAGGTCCTCCCGAGGTCCTCCTGAGGTCCTCCCGAAGGAACCCGAGGTCCTCCCGAAAGAACCCGAGGTCCTCCCGAGGTCCTTCCGAAGGAACCCGAGGTCCTCCCGAAGGAACCCGAGGTCCTCCCGAGGTCCTCCCGAAGGAACCCGAGGTCCTCCCGAAGGACATCGGGAGGACCTCGGGAGGACCTCGGGTTCCTTCGGGAAAATTTACCCATAATGCACCGCGCGGTTACGCCGACGGCGACGGCGACGGCGACGCCGACGCCGCTCAAGCCGGAGACGGGCGCCTAAGAGCTGCGCTCTAAAAACAACAATGATAGCATTCAACTTATCGATGAGGGTGGCAACCCAGTTGAGGAAAGAATGTGCTCAGAGGTAATGAATACCTTTTTCGCATTCATCTTCACGGACGAGTGTCCTTTAAATGTGCCTGAGCTACCCGCTCTTCACTACAAGCCCATGGCCCCTATCAACGTTTCATCGGCCGGTATTGCCTCTCTTATCGATGGGCTCAAGCTTTCATCATCCTCAGGGACAGATAACATATCATCGAAGATTTTGAAAAATACTAAGATTGTATCTAGTGATATTTTTCAACTGATATTTAATCAGTCACTATCCGAAGGTTGCCTCCCATCTGATTGGAAAGTAGGTAGGATAGTTCCAATCCGCAAAAATGATGATCGCTCCTTGCCTTCTAATATAGTTCCATTTCACTAACTTCCGTTCCATCTAAACTTCTTGAACATATCATTTATTCGCACATAATGTCGCATTTAGATTGCAATGACTTCTTCTACCATCACCAACATGGCTTTCGCAAAGGTTACTCTTGTGAGATGCAACTCTTCAAATTTACGCATGACCTTCATTACAGCCTTCAGACTCGCAACGAAACAGACGGAATATTTTTAGACTTTTCCAAGGCATTTGATCGTGTCCCACGTAATCGTTTAATCTCTAAACTTTCTCGCCTTCATCTAGACCCCCAAGTCTTAATGTGGATACGTAATTTTCTTGACTTGCGAATGCAGTACACAGTCTTAAATGGGTACGAATCTGATTTAATTAATGTCACGTCTGGCGTGCCCCAGTGCACAGTCCTTGGGCCTCTTCTTTTTCTAATATTTATTAATGACCTTCCAAATTCTATTTCGTTTCACATACGTGTTTTTGTAGACGACTGTGTTCTATATCGCGAGATCACTTCACCTAATGACCGCAAACTCATCCAAAATAATCTAGATAATATTTGTCATTGGTGTAATAATTGGTTGATGCCACTAAATAAAATCTAAATGCAAATTAATCTACGTTTCTCGTAAAAGAGTCCCTTCCTTCTTCCAGTATGTGCTGGGCGACGAGATCATCAAAGAAGTCGATAGGTATAAATAGTCTCGGTGTCGTACTAACTTCCGATATGACATGGATTAATCCCATTAACACAATTTCTTCGGACACAGCAAGGACCCTTGGTTACATCCGGTGTTGCCTGAATGCTGCTCCTCCAAAGCTTAGGAAACTCGCATACGAAACCTTCATTCGACTAAAATTGGAATATGCTTCTACAATATGGAATCCGCACCAAAATTACTTGATCACCCAACTCGAAGCAATTCAAAACCGAGCAACCCTCTACATTTTATCAAAGTATGACTATAAAAACAGTGTCTCTGCTATGAAAACGAGCCTAAACTGATCAACTCTGGAGGTACGCCACAAGGTTGCACGTCTCTGCTTACTCCATAAACTTTACCACTATCATCCCACTGTTCGAAGCTCATTCCTGCGCACTCCCGCACGGTCATGTCGTCGCCTCAATAACTCTTACAATTTTCAACAGATATCGGGTTCCTGTAATGCCTTTAACAAACCATTTCTCCCACTCACAATTGTGGACTGGAACATTGTTCCAGAATCGCTCATTACAATAACTGACCTTGTGGTTTTCAAAAGCTCCATCATGTTGCATTTTTCCACACCAAATTAGGTTTTTCAAGCTACGTTGAATGAGTGTGCGTTATGTATTTTTTTGTTGTTGTTTTTTTCCTTTCTTGTATAATTTCTTGTGTTGCCGCCTCCTTATGTAATGCCCTCGAAAGAGGACCCTTAAGGATTAATAAATGAAATGAAATGAAGTTGTACCACACGGCTATCATGCCCCTCGTAAAATTTGGTGCCGTCTGTTCGACTATAGGGCGCTGTACGTCGAATTAAAGTTTTGGGGTATATTATATGGGACAAAGGGTGTAACAATACACCCTTTTACACCCTTTTTTTAGAGTGTATGCTGCGCGCGGCAGAAACTTTGCCCCCATCTGTGGCAATATTTATGTTTATAAGCTTCAATAAAACCCCGAGAGGGGGCGCACACAGTTGGGCGGGCCTAGAGTTCCTGTATAGACGCTTTACAGCAGCTGTGCATGGGCGCCGCCATAACGGACCTTCAGTTTTTGTTCCCTCTTATTCCGTTCGCTTGACTTCATCATTTCCACAGCAGGACAGGTTATTGCCATTTTAAGTGTTACTGTGTCCTTCCCCCCAGCATAGGCCGTTGTGGAGACTCGTCAACGCCCACTTCAGTGGCTCGGCATCTCGGTAAGACAAGAGAAAAGCGGCTATGGCGGCTCAATCTGGCGCGTGTGTAAAGCGTCTATAGGCTCCCTACGGGAGCCAGAGTTGCGCGTTCATCCCCGTAGCGCCGTCTTTCCTGCATGGCATGTTGATCCAGCTCCTCACATGACTGAATTCGGCGAATAGCAGCGCCACGCGTTCGAGGCGCACGGTGCGCTCAAAAGCAGGGAAACGTTCGGCGGGGCACGCGCAACGTCTACTTTCCTGGACGGCACTTGATCCGGCTCATCACGTGAACGCGCAACTCTGGCTCCCGTAGGGAGCCAGAGTTGCGCCAACACGCTGTTTACAAACAAGCCCACGTTTGCCCACACCAGGTGTGGGCAATACGCGTGCGCAGAAACCGAATTCACGTGAAGCGAAACGCCTGCGCATGCGCCATGTCATCGAAAGCGCCACCGCAGCTGCGTGACGTCAGGGCTGCGTGTTGGTCTATACAGGAACTCTACTACAAGTTAGAGTTCCTGTATAGGCTCCGGAGCCAGAGTTGCGCGTCTGTTTTCCACGTGCCGCCGCGCCGCTATTCGCCGAAATCCGATCACGTGAGGAGCAGGATCAACATGCTGTGCTGGAAAGATGGCGCTACGAGGATGAACGCGCAACTCTGGCTCCCGTTGGGAGCCTATACAGGAACTCTAGGCGGGCCGATTTGTGTCAACCCGCTCGTGTTGTTCCTGCCGGCTGCCGTATCTCGGTCCAAACCGAATCACGACATGGTGTCAGAAGTGGGGCGCGGACAACCACAAAGGTAGAAGACCAGGGACGGCCGCGGGAAAAGTGACAAAAAGACGTACGGCAGAAGAGAGCCGAGACATCGCTGAGCTTGCCGGGGGCGTCTGAGAAGAAAAGATGGCGGCAGAAGAGCAACGGGAGCAACGGCCAGACAAGCCTAACTTCAGTTTCGCGCCACCAACGCGATTCGACTTCAAGCGCCCAGAAAAGTGGACAGCATGGTCCCGTCGCTTCATGAGGTACAGGAGAGTATCGCGGCTCATCGAGGAAGACGGGCCGGCTCAAGTGGACGCTTTGATCTACTGCCTGGGCGGAGAAGCGGAGGATATACTGGCAGCAACGGCGCTGTCGGAGGAAGAGAAGGTGGACTTTGATAAGGTGATCGAGGTGTTCCAAGGCCACTGTGCGGGGAAAAGAAACGTCATATATGAGCGAGCAAGATTTCACCAGCGGAAGCAAGAGCCAGGTGAAACAGTTGAGGCGTTCGTGACGGCCCTGCACAAACTGGTGGCTCACTGCGGTTACGGAGCACTGAAGGACGAATTGGTGTGGGACCGCCTGGTGGTTGGCTTGCAAGACGCGAAGCTGTGTGATATCTTGCAAAGTGATCCAGCGCTCACCTTAGAGACGGCAGTACGAAAGGCGAGACAGAAAGAAGTCGTACGAAGACAACAGGCTGTCGTGTGTCAGGAAAACCAAACAGAGGAAGTGTCATCTGTTGACGCTCTGCGGAAAGCTGCCAGCAAAGGCCGTTCCAGTTCCAAGGACGCAGCAAACGATACCGCGGGACGGAAAAAGTCGCCGCACGGGTCGGCCCACAGTTGTGGGAGATGCGGCGGCCAAGGGTTTCACGAAAGAAACAGCTGCCCAGCGTCCACATCCAAGTGCCACTCCTGCGGCAAGAGAGGCCACTGGCATAAGATGTGCTACAAGAAAGCTCTGCGAGAGGTCACCACAGAAAAGATAGTGGCTTCACCAGAGAGATGGACACTGGGTGAACTAAAGGTGGGAAAAAACACAGCAGCATGGAGAAAGACGCTAAAAGTTAATGGGAACCCAGTTTGTTTCAAGATAGACACCGGAGCAGATGTCAATGCTGTGCCACCTGGTGAGGTACCAGATGCAACTGCAGTGAGACGCACAACGGTGAGACTGTATGGGGCTGGGGGGCAGCCTCTCAAGGTGTTGGGAATGCTCAAAGTCACGCTCAGTTGTGGGAAAAACAGCATTAGGGAGGAGATGTATGTCGTCGACGGACTAGAAGAACCCCTGCTGAGACGTCGTGCAAGCACAGAGCTAAAGCTCGTACATCTCCTGCAGGAAGTGACAGAGGCCCCAAGTACCAAATACAAGGAGAGGTTTCCAGGACTGTTTAATGAACTGGGGGTAATGCAAGGTGACTACAACATCAAGATCAAGGCTGACGGAAGCCCAGTGTCAGTGAACACGTCCCGTAAAGTACCCTTGGACCTGTTTGGCAAGGTCCGGCTCCAGCTGAATGAGATGGAGGAAGACGGCATCATCCGAAAAGTGGAACAGCCGACACCTTGGTGCTCAGCCATGGTGATGATTCCCAAACCAAACGGTGAGGCCAGGATTTGTGTGGACTTGACAAACCTCAACAAGAGTATACAGAGGGAGAAGCTTGTCCTTCCATCAGTTGAAGAAACTCTGGGGCGCCTCTCGGGCACAAAGATATTTTCCAAGCTAGATGCAAAAGCGGGATTTTGTTAAGTAAAACTGGCACAAGAGTCCCAGCTCCTCACAACATTTATAACCCACTTTGGAAGGTTTTGTTTCCATTGGCATCTCGTCAGCGCCGGAGCATTTCCAGAGACGCATGAACCAAGCGTTCGAGGGGATACCTGGAGTGTCGTGTCGCATGGACGACATTTTGATCACGGGAGCAGATGTCTCGGAATATGACAAGATCCTGGAAGAGGTCCTGAAGAGACTGAATGCGGCAGGAATCACTCTTAATGACAAGTGTGAGTTTTCAAAGACGTCGGTGAAGTTCTTGGGACTCGTCCTGAGTGAGAAAGGGATTCAGCCAGACCCGGAAAGAATGAGAGCAATCGTGGACTTCCCTGCACCGGTCTGTGTTACAGAGGTCCGCCAGTTTATTGGCATGGCCAATCAAGTCGGACGGTTTTTGCCAAACCTGTCGGAGAAGCTGAAGCCATCAGAGATCTCCTCACGAAAGACACCGAATGGAACTGGGACATCCAGCAGCAAGGCAGGGTTGTAAAGTACCTAGGTACAAGTAACTGGAAATCAGTATCTAGATACTCTTGTTGTACCTGAGGTACAAACCTAGGTACTTTCATTTCTCGATATCTGTATCTGTATCTTAGGTACATTTTCTAGTAACTTGTAACTGAGTGAAGTTACGTTTTACAGGTACTTTTCTATTCGCTTCGTCAAAATGGTAGAAACTAAAAACCTGAAAGTTTTAACACACTACCATGTGCCGTGATTAACGGTGAGTTGGGTACGACCTGGGAGGCATTAACTTGATCGAACGAAGCCCCGCCCATAATGTTTCATCGAACGACATTTTAGCGAACATGTGTTTGTTTGAGTGAATGGTGGATTAGCGATGCCGTTCTAGCGACACCAATTTATCGAATCGCTTCGGAACTCTGTTTGGGGAAAGTAGCGACCTGCTTCCTTCATCTCAAACCAAAACCGAAAAAGATAACGTGTCCTAGAAAGCTCATGTCAATGCGGGTTTCCTTATTTCTCACATTGATACCAATAAAGCATATTTATCGAACTCGTTTTTGTGTGCATCCTTAGTATAAAGAGCTTATACTTCCAATATATTCTGACGAATTTGGGTAAAATAAATATAGTATATTTAAAGTAACTGTACCTGTGCCTAGGTACATTTTTAAGCTAGTACCTAGGTACGTACCTAAGTACCTTTTCGTATGAGTTACTGTAACTGTATCTTAGGTACATTTTTGAAGTAACTTTTACAACCCTGGCAAGGAGCATTTGACCAAGTGAAGGAGGCCATCAAGGAAAGCTACAACTCTGACACTCTACGATCCCGGACAGCAGCTGATAGTGGTAGCAGATGCCTCGTCCTACGGACTAAGTGCAGTGCGGTTGCAAAAAGATGGACGAGGGCTGGTGCGTCCGGTTGCTTTTGCATATAAAGGTCTGAGTGAGACAGAAGGAAGCTGAACAAATAGAGAAAGAGGCATATGCAGTCACGTGGCATGCGAAAGATTTGAAAAGTTCCTGATAGGAACAAAGTTCCATGTGCAAACAGACCATTGACCCCTCGTCGCACTGCTGGGAAACCGTGAGTTGAATGCCATTCCTGCGCGTATCCAAAGGTTCAAGCTGAGGCTCATGCGCTTCGACTACTCCATAGAGCTTGTGCCTGGGAAAGAGTTATGGACGGCATATGCTCTGTCCAGGTCCCCTGTGGAGCATCCAGAGAAAATGGAAGAGGAGCTAGAGGCATATGTTCAGCTGGTGACATGCTCCCTGCCAGGTACACGTCACTACCTAGAGGAGGTGCGTGGAGCGCAGAACGAAGATCCGGTGTGCTGCAAGCTGAGAGAGGTCTGCACTACGGGCTGGCCGAACAAGACTGACATCCCTCCCGAGATCGCGCCTTACTTTAGAAGCAGGGACAGCCTCACCATACAAAGCAACCTCCTGGTGAAGGACAACAGACTGGGAATCTCCAAGTCATTGAGGAAGAATGTGCTGTGCAAGTTGCATGCAGGGCACCAAGGAGTATCCAAGTGCCGAGAACGAGCAAGGAGGTCAGTGTGGTGGCCAGGATTGAGCACCGAGTTGCAAGACGTGGTTACAAACTGTACAAGCTGCATCCAAGAGCACACGCCAAGAGTGGAACCCATGATAGCCTCAGAGCTTCCGGAATATCCATGGCAACGGGTAGCAGCAGATCTATTTGAACTGAACGGCAGGAACTATCTGGTAGTAGTTGACTACTACTCCCGGTTCATTGAAGTATGCCTGCTACGCCAAACAACATCGGACGTGGTTGTGGCCCACCTCAAGTCCGTGTTTTCCCGCCATGGGATACCCGAGGTGTTCAGGTCGGACAATGAACCACAGTTTGCGGTTCATTGTCCGACCCGAAAATGCCCAACCACATGGTTTTTCGGAGAAATGATAAAGAAGAGAAACGAAAGCAAGCCCAAGGGTACAACCAACGGCACGGAGTAAGCTATCTCAAGGAGCTGCCAATAGGAAGTTTGGTGTGGGTCAGAGACCCTGGCACAACGGGACAAGTAGTGAGCAAAACAAACAACCCAAGATCGTTCGTGGTAGAGACACCACCCAGACAAGTCGTCAGGAACACCTACCACTTGGTCCCAACAGAAACCGCAAGAGAGAGTGTGCAGACCCCATCCATCGAGGACGAAGAACCAACGAATGAACCAGCATGGGGTCCAGACGAAGACCCAGCGACAGCTCTCATGCCAGGGGAAGCTGACGTTGACTCCAGCACAGAGGAAGAGGAGCCTTGCATACGCACGAGAGCAGGAAGGCGAATCGTCCGTCCATCAAGATTCAGGGACTAGTTTCACCTCCTTTCTGGGGAAAAAGAGATGTCGCAATATTTATGTTTATAAGCTTCAAATAAAACCCCGAGACGGGGCGCACCCAGTTGGGCGGGCCGACTTGTGTCAATCCGCTCGTGTTGTTCCTGCCGACTGCCGTATCTCGGTCCAAACCGAATTACGACACCATCCGTATAGACCAACACGCCCGACTCCGCACGTCTTCGAACGTTGACTAGAGGACATGAGCTGTGCAAACGCACCCGAAAACATGGGACATCCGTCACGATGAAGGTGGAGGAGGAGTAAGCGAGCGAACAGCGCGAAACAGCCTAAAGAAGCCTGTTATGTGGCGCGTCATTACCAACATGGTCAACAGTTAACAGATCTCTCCGCGCTCCTCAAAAGAGAAAAAAAAAAGAAGGAAAATAGACGTTAGTAAAGCGTTGTGCTATGAGCGCAAAAAGAAAAAATAAGGGTAGCGCACAAAGAAAAAAATCAGCGTTTAACACCTTGTTGCCGGTGACAGCCGCATGCTACGACGATTCTATAAAACCAGTGATACGGTGAATCAGTAAGTTGAGAAACTATCGTACGTCTAGGAGCAGAACTGGAGACTTCATGGTACCCGTTTTCTGGCTACGAAGTCTCGATTGATCTCATCTTTAATGCAATAATACAACACCCTCCCGGAGATAAAAAAAAGGATATTTGTTTTAATTTCGAATTATCTGCAGCCACACCTTGCGAGTAATGCATGGCAAACACTGAAAGCACGTGCATGCCAATATGTATTTACAGCTTTGTATACATATAAACTTGTTGCGTACAAACGCGAGATTACGGTGTGATAACAACCACTCGACTTCGGAATCAAAATCGACATACTCGAAGTCATGAGTACACTTTTCACAGTAGCTGAAATAAGCAATAGACAGTTCTAGGGCTTGGGAATGTTGACGAGCCCCGTCAGTTTAATGGCATCACTTTATTACATTTTCTCGACGTGTCTTCCTTTAAAGCTGCAGTCTCACTACTCAAACCTCATACAAAAGACGCGGTGTTCACTGCATATTTGTATAACAGAAGTATTTGCGTGGCGGATCAAGCATATTCGAAGGATGTTTGCTTAATATATTTATATGCTTCGAACAGGCACGTAGCCAGGATTTTGTTTCGGGGGGGGGGGGGGGGGGGGCGGGGGGGGGGCCGCCCATGACAAAATGCTGTATGAGAGGGAGGGGGGAGAGGAGGTCCCAGCAAAAAGGAAGATTTCGGGGGGGGGGGGGGGGGGCCCGGGCCCCATGGGCCTCCACCATGGATACGTGCCTGGCTTCGAACATTTCCGCAGACCGTCTTTGCATGACCAATGCGACGGACCGTCATACAAAGAAGCAACACGCTCCAGACTCTATTTTGTAGAATGTATGATCAGTCCCGCTGCATTCCTATTGCACCTTGTGCTTCGGGCAGTCCTTCCGAAGAGGGATCTGCTTGCCCCTGTATGATTTTTCATAGAAGCGGACGAACATGACGACGAAAAAGACGGCCTGGGAAAGCCCTATCATCGTATGGGTCCTGGGGTAACCGCAGTCTACAAAAAGTGGGACGATCCCATGAATTATCATGATGTTAAACTGCACTAGCTGCAGCTGCGTCAGGTAGCGCTTCCACCAGAGGTACGGGCGGACAGCGGGGCCCAGGAGCGAGAGGAAGTAGCAGGAGTACATGACGACGTGGACGAAGCTGTTGAGGAGGATCGTCAAGGCTGTTTGTCCGTCCAGACCGAAGGTTAGTCCATACCACCCCCTGACGACCACCAGGACGTGATGGGCGACGTGGAGGAAGGACACGTGGGTGTCCTTCTTGCGGAGCACAAAGAAGACGGTGTCCAGGAAGTCGGCGACTCTGACCCAGAAGTGCCACCAGCACAGCTCCAGAAACCCGTTGGTGACACTGTCGTTTGCGTCGTAGTTGATGCCCTGGCAGATGAGGTCGTAGCCTCCGCCGAAGTAGGACCTCGTCAAGAAGTTCCCGAAGAAGTATGTGTTAAGGAGTACCACGGACAGGTTGTAAAGCATCATGACCGACTTGATGCGCTCCTCATACGGCTCACGATTCTTCATGAAGCGAGGTCCAGCGTACTTGAACAGGTGCATCTAACCTATGAGCAAGGTAATCAAAAATGAGATGTTACCGGCGAGAGTCCATCCTAGGGTAGGCGGGTCACGCATAGGAAAGAGGTTGAAAGCGTTGGAGGGTAAGATCGGAGAAGATATATTTGAGTGGTCGAGTTCGCTCAACCAACTTTTGCTTCTAGAACTGAAGCTGTGCGCTGTGTGAATGATTCTTGGTTCGGTTTTGCAGATGATGCGTCGCACGGCTTTTGATTACCCGATGGTTGGACAAAAGCGATGCAGCTGTACGGGAGCTCTACATAGAGTGCCTTATTCCTCCGGTAGTAATTAGATGCATCTGATTAGCCTTTGGTTATCAAAGCCTTCGGCGTCAGTAGGCCACTCTTGACTTTTTGCTGTGCAGTTTGACTGCGCAAATCGTAAAAAAAAAGGAAAACGAACCCCTAAGCATGTATTTAAAAGTTTAATATGTTCTGTTAATTATTTTGTAAGGTATAGCGAAAGTTGCTTATGAAAAATTCTTTAGCATCTGCAAAACTAAGCGCATAATAACGCTATAAAAGTGTGTTTTCGATTTCTGCTGTGCAGTCCCTTAAAACATTCTACAACCTTGATCATCATGACCACGACTGAGGGACAGAGAATGTGTTGAGCGCAAACTACCACCTCGCAGAACCGCCTTGCAAAAGTGACGTCACGCGACTAAAAGTCTTACGACGTGGTCACGTGACTGCTGTTTCGCCTCTAAATTATGCGGGGAAATTGCCACGTGACAATAATTTTCTCGCTAAATTTAGCGGGGAAATTGACGTGACGGCTCTACATGACTCTCCTTCGTGACGGTCCTTCGTGCCGGTTCTTTGTGATGGTCTTCTTACGAAATTCGGCTGATAAAGCACTTTCTGGGTTAAAGAGTATCGTTCATTGACTAATTAACTCACTACGTGGCCTTTTACCAATACAATCAATTCAGTCGTTGTTCTGTCAGAATTAGGAACCTTCAACGCTTTGGAAAAAAGGTGACGCGGACTCCGCAACAGAAATAGCGTAAGCGGAAACATCGGCACATTTCTGCTTCACTAGATTTTACACTATTTTATAGAACAACGCATATCTCATCGCGTAGGTTGGTTCAGCGCGTGGTTCAGCCCACAAGTTTATTTTTCTGCACATGAGGTTTGATGTCATCCTTTCCGTCGTCAATGAAAAAGCAAGACAAATAAGGCGAAAGCACGTGCATGCCAGCTGTGCGCTCTGCGCATGTGTCTTCGTAAAAAAATATTATCTGCTTGCCCTACGTTGCTGAAACGTACTATTCTACGAAGTTTACAGTAGGCTCAGTTTCTGGAATTTTTCTGCATTACAAAAACAACTACGTAAAAGCATCCAAAGTGTTTTTTCTTTTTTAAGGTAATTTCTTTTTTGATATGCGTTGTATACAGCACGAGGCACTGCGGCAGCATCTGATTGCCGTGTTGGCGGTAACGCGTTACAAGTAACGGCGTTACCTTTAACGAGTTACTTTTATCGGTAACGTAGTAACATACTCCTTATTTTTTTTTTTCAAAAGCAGTATCGGGTAACGTACTTACGTTGCTTATTTCAAGCAACGGGAAACGTCGTTACGTTACTCGTTACAGCTTCTTCCGAAGACCTGAAAGTACACTTAACTTTTTTTTTTCGTGTTTCTATACATTGTTTTACTCTAAGTACAGACGTTAGTGACGCTACGAACTGATGGGACTATTCAGACAGCCTCAAAACAACACCATCATGGTGTTCGTCATGTTTATCTACCTCTTCTATCATCGCTTAACCAATCATAAACATAAAAAAAAGCCAAGTCACCTGCGCTTTAAATGCTACTAGCTTGGTCGCATTAGCTCGGTGTCGTCTGGACTCAGGATGAAACGAAGTATAGACGTTTCCTGTTTTCTGTCGTTCTCAGTCACGTGGGTTCTGTATCTGGTATGCGGGACTAAAAAATAATAAAACATTTTACCTGGAATTTGCGAGAAAATATAAGTGAGGCAAAACAAGGATGTGTGACAATCACGCATTTTTCGTAAACACTTTCCAGCGGCGTGGAGAGATCAATACGATGTTTTACCGCATACCAGAAGTGACTACATTCAAGATGGCTGCGCCCTTGTCGAAAAGGTGTATAGGTGCGAAGTCTTTATTTCTCGCGCTCATCTCACATACCTTCGAAATTGTACCTCTTTTTCTCACGGAAAAGGTACCACTTTAAAAAAACCCCAAAGCCCAGGTTCTTTGAACCAGTGTCAAAAAATGCTGTCGCCAAAAAACAAAGCAGTTAACGTCAATTTATAAATAGAAAGTATCTCAAAAATAATGTTTGTTTATTTTTATTGGTAACGGTAACGATAATGCGTTCTTTTTATTTTGAGGCAACGTAGGTCGTTAACGCGTTTCTTTCTTTTGAAAGTAGCGAATAACGTATAATGTTACTTTGTTTCGGTTAGGCCTACAACGCTGTCTGACGACGTAAGAGATTACAGTGTACCATAGCAGTCCAGCTCGAATCAGACCCGTCACTAACTGGGGTGGACTAGAAGCACTAAATCCTAATCTTTTTTTCCGCTTTATTTTAGCTGCGTTAAAAGTATACCTCCAGTCTTGTACACGTTACTAAAAAAAGTAATCGATTACAATTACTATTACTCTTGGCTACAAGTATTCGATTAGATTACTTGATTACTCGACACCAAAAGTAATGGGACATTACTTTAGGAAGTAACCGTTACTTTTCCGATTAATTTATTGTGTCAAGACTTACATCTTTAGTGCTTATAACAATTAACTACTTCCAACCTATATTTCAAATTTTCACAAGTATTGAAGAAGAAAAAACGGGTTCCCCCTTCGTGGTCGTTGCACCTTCTTGGAATCTCTGGTTCCAAGTAAAAGGTGTTTTGTTTTCAGCGCTCTATATATTTTCTTGTACTGGCAACCACGAGGGCCTTACTTTCTTTCGTGCACACACGCCCTTCTCGAGACATTATTCACATGTGGATGAACTCGCATGTTATACAAAAGAGCAGCATTTCCAGGATTTGTAACGGATCATGTGTAGTCTTCATTAGCGGAAGAGATCGCCCCGACCACTCCTCAACTCGAAACCTTGCTTGTCACAAAGACCACGTAGGGGAAATACGGGATCTTGACGTGTATTTGGACTGGCTTTGTTATATTTTGCATCCGCTTTCGACATTCTTCGGTTCCGGTTCTCCTACGGGCTGCGAGTAGGTACCGTAAGCAGGAGTGTTTTTTTTTTTTTTATTTCTGTGTGTGTGCGCGTGAGGGGGCTAGTTTGAACGAAGGACTTACAAAGCTACATTCTGCTCCCTCAAACTTCGCCCAGAATGGCCTTTGTCACGCACTGGGGCTTCCCTGGGGCTTCCCACTCCCGATCCCAGCTCGAAAAAAAAAAAAAGCGGACATTCCACAGAAACTGTACATACAAAGGGGTTGACCTTGTTTCCTACAGCTCCGCAAAAATCTTTCTTTTGCCCGTCCGAAAAAAGAAGCAAATTTTATTTTTGTCATTTCAGAAAAAAAAGTATGTGGAGGGGGCCGTGGAAAAATAGTAACGGTTAGAAGTAATTTTTATTACCTCAAAAAGTAATCAAATTACTCTTGTGATTGCTGCCTAATAAAAGTAATCGACTGATTACAAAATTACCGCAAAAAGTAATCGATTACAAGTAATTTGATTACTTGTAATGCGTACGGTACAAGTCTGTATACCTCTCGTACAAAATGCATTAAGATATTAACTACAAGGGTTTCAGGCTAAAAGAAAAATATACAGTGCCACAAATGAGTGCAAAATCAGCCTAAACAATATTTTGTCATTCTTTCCTCGATATCATGAGATTTTGCCTGAAGATCCCAAGGTGGAGAGAATTTTTATCCAAGAATAAATATCCTTCCACCAGAAATGCAACTCGTGTCCTCTAGGCGACTGATGGCCGCTGGAAAAATCCGCTTGCTTCGGGACTGGATCTCGGAACCTCTTCAATACCAGCGAAGCGCTCTGCCAACTGAGCTAACCAGGAGCTGGCAGTCAGTACAGCAAACGGATATTAATAGTTGCTAAACCAGACTTGATCAAAACCCGGACCAGGTGGATTTTTTCAGCAACCTAGGATGCTGAAAAAATGAGCGTGGTCCCCAGACTTAAGAGGGCGCCAGTTGGCCTCCATTTCAGGTGGAAGTCGGTTTATTCTCATGTAAATATTATTTCTCCACTTGACTAGTCTCTTGCAGGGCAGTAAGCATTACCCTTTTAGTGCTGTGAACCCAGTCTTGTACGCGTTACTGAAAAAATAAACCGATTACAGTTACAATTACTTCATCGAAAAATGTAACTGATTACAGCAATCAATTACTGAAACACAAAAGTAATTGAAAAATGACTAGAAAGTAATTGATTATTTTTCACGTTACCTTTTTAACTTTTTATAACGAAATCAAAAATGCATACATATGTTCAAAGTGGTTACATTTTAATTATTTTTGTCATTCACACCTTGGTAAGCTTCGACAGCAGTTGTCGGTCGAAGTTCTCGTCAGCCATCTTCCAACGTTCCTTGGTGAAGATATCTGCCGCGACTCTGAAAGACCCTCTCGACGGATGCGCTTGAGAAACAGAGCGGCGTTGAAGCGCACAAACACTTTGCGTACCAGTTCGTGGATGCGCGGCACTTCGACGGACGCTTCCGAGTCCAGACGAGTTCGGTGCAGAACACAGTCGTCTATGCCGCGGCAAACCAAGATCGTAACAACCCGTACACAGGAAACGAGGCACTCTATACACCTTGACAGTCAAACAACGTGGCTGAGCGCGTTGACATTCTAATCCTTCTGGTATATTGGAATTTTTTTTTAGTTATTTAGGGGTCAAAGAAAGTGTCCAACGTCGGTGCAACATAGACGAGTGGCGCACTTGCCGACAGAGCGATTTTTTACGTAAAAAAACAACTAACCTCAATCATTTTAGCTCTTTCAGAAACATATAATTGATTACAAAAAATTGTAATTGAATTACAGCGAACGTTACCGTAAAAAAGTAATTGAAGCGTTAAAAAGGTACAATAAAATGTAATTGATTACGAATAATCAGTTACTTGTAACTCGTTACGTACAAGTCTGCGTGAATCGACCGCGTGACTACAGGCAATCTTGCAACGTAAGTGTTTTGAGGCATGAAATATTTGATTGCTGCGCTAAGTGGCATATAATGAGCGTCCAACGCTGACGAACGAAGCAGGTGCGTTGCTTCATGCCGCTTTGACTCGCTATCGCACGTTAAACGGTTTAATTTACTTTCAGATCAGACAGAGCGCCTATCAGCGTAATCACCTAAACCTCTACCCGACTATTGAGTTTTCTCATACCATGACATTAATGGCGTTCTGAAAAAAATGTAGCGATCTTTTGGCGCTAAAGGGACCGCCCATGGCAGGTGTCACGCGTGGCGACGGCGGGATATGTTAGTTTTCTTCCCTGCGTTCGAAAATGTGTCTAGAGACTAGTGGCCTCCATTATGAGCCAAGTCAATGCGGAGCGCAAGTTCGTCTGCTTCTTTTCCAGGGGTTGTGGTGACGTCAGAACGCCGAGCTCGGATTGGCTTTGATCAAGGATGGTGGGTAGACCTCGAAGCAAGCCGCCTTGAGGTATATACCCACTATCCTTCAATCAGAGCCAATCAGGGCTCGGCGTTTTGACGTCACCCTGCAAAAGAAGCAGACGAACTTGTGCTCCGCATATGACGTACCAAAATATGTTTAATGCATCCAAATAATTTCTTGCAGATGAAGCTCATCTAGGCATTAAATGAACGATTTGTTCTGACCCAGCGGGCTGCGTCTCAAGCTGAGCCATCATTTCGTCCACCTCATCATCGAGCCAGTCCCCACTTCGCATTCTTCGGCAGTCTTCCAGGATACTCTCGCAGGTTCGCTTTAAGACTACCGACTGAATGTATGCCATCAGCCTGTCGGTGACTTCAAGCTGTTTTATATAACCCTTGAAATGTCTTGTCACTAGACCATCCCAGGTCACAACCACCAGCACTGTAGTTAGTTTGCACCCGGGGTACATTTCCATGAGCTCATTTTTCAGTAGGCCGTATTTCTGTGATTTTTGTGACTCGGTCTTGGACAGGATGTTCTTGTTGGTGATGCCAACCTCAATCAGTGTGATTTACTTCGTTCTCCTGTCATGTATCATTAGGTTGGGCTTGTTGTATTCAAGGGACAGTTCCGTTTCGGTCTTTATGTCTGATTTGATCTTTACCATCATTTAATATTACCTTTTCAACTTTGTAATTCTTCAGCTTACTACTTCGTTTCATTCCATACCTCTTCGTGTAAAGAAAGTGAAGGCATCTGACGACTTCATCATGTCGTTTCTTGTAGTACAAGTCCAGCATTTCGCCGCAATGTGTCGCCAGGTGTTCCACCGACCTTGAGCCCTTGAAGCAGTGGGGACATTTTTTTTACATTCCTCCAAAGTACAGGTTACGATTCTGGAATTTGTTGAGCCTCCCCTCCTTCTGTGGCGACATGTTGCCCTCTGTCGGCCAGATTCATGACATTCTTCTGTCTCAAAAGCTAGGCACCACACTGCTGTTGTCGTCGTCGTTATCCTCGGCTAGGGCATCGTCTTTGGCACTGTCTCCATTTTTTAAAGAATGCCGTGCATCACCTTCTCCTTTATAGACCTCATTTGACTCTCTTCCTGTTTTTTGTTTTACAGCGGAGCTGTTAGGGGCCAGTTTCCCCAGTTTGGTGTCCGTTGACAAATAAATCTCTACATACACAACCCTCTGGACATCTACCGCCATGTATGAGCGACGGCGGCACATAGTACAGCTCCGTTGCTGTTCCTTCTTCACCAGAGTGGAAAGGCTAAATTTTTTTTCGGATATTTTTCTCAGTAAGGTGCATATCACGTATATCACGCATAGAAAACAATACCTGCACCTTTCCCCACAAACGTCATAGCTATACTCCGTTTCACCTTATGTTGTACCGCAGACAAGGCTAGAAGCGCGAGCTCATAGCGTTGGGAGCCACTCTTAACGCACGAGAGCTTGTGCCGCCGAGATGTGCCCTAGAGCAAGGAGCTCGCGCTTATAGCCTTTCCTGCGGTACAACATAAGGTGAAACAGAATATAGTGGATCCGCGAGCGTCACCTAGCTTGCGTCAGCGTCGCCGCGAACGCGTCGTGCAGCGTCTCACATTGAACACGACGCTGGCACACGGCGACGCTGGGACGGACGCGTCTGTCTGCCGCTTTGCGGCGTCTCTGGTCAAGTTTCAGCGCGTTTTTTGTAGCTTGGGTGCGGGTCGGAGATTCATGACCGATGACGTCATGTACACGCCTTGTCTTAGTTCTAGGTAATATCTGGCTAGGTGCGTGTTTGGGTACACAGCTGGAACATGTAGTTTATTCATACCTCTTGTTTTACAATATGCAATTACACTGTAATTATTTTACGGCGAAAATTGCGCGAAGGCAGTGCAATCTTAATGCGGCGAGCAAGTCGTCTGCTTCTTGCTCAGGGGTTGCGGTGACGTCAAAACGACGCCGAGCTCTGATTGGCTTTGATTGAAAGGATAGTGGGTAGACCTCAATGCTAGATGCCTAGAGGTCTACCCACAATTATTCTTTTTTCATTCAGCCAATAAGAGCTTGGCGTTCTAACATCATCGCAACCCCTCTGCAAGAAGCAGACGAACTTGTGCCCCGGATTAAACGGGGAGGGGGGGGGGGGGGGGAGGTATGTGAACCGTACAGCGATTGTGGTCTAGACAGACTGCCTATGAATATCGTTCGTGCTTTGTTTAAGTGGGCTAGTGAAACACTGTTTGTTTGAAGATACTTCACCGCGGTCCTTCGGTCGAAGCATTAGCCGCTAATTTTATACTCAGGGGTCACAGAATAAAACTTGTTCGTTCTCCCCATTGTTCCCTATCAATAGTTTTGATCGCTGCAATTATAAATGACTTTTCTTCGCTCCTGCGGGTTGTAGTGTGTTTGATCTGATTTCTTTGGACCTACCGATGCCGATGTCTTGTAAGAAAAATCTTCTCGTTAAAAAAAATATGTTCTTGGTTCCTGTAGTTGCTGATTGGGTGTGAACGGCGGGGGACGACCCTTTCCGATGCACGGACTCCAGCTCGCGCTCGTCGCGTTCCGTCATGCTTTTGGCGCGGCGCGTGCACTCTTAACTCTCATGAGACGCCGAATTCGTTATCGAAGGAAGAAAGCTTGTGCTGGAAGGGAGTCCAATGAAGGACCTCCACGCCGTTCTATACTTCGTTTCACCTTCGGTCGGAGCGCGGCCGATGTTATCAGGCGAAGGGCCAATCAAACAGCGCAAAAAGCGCAGCGTCATGGCGTGCTCTCTGCGCTTGATAGGACTAGCCGGCGTAGGAGCACGCACAGAGAGACGGCGAATACCGGCTGGTCCTATCAACTGCAGAGAGCACGCCATGACGTTGTGCCTCTTCGCTGTTTGATTGGCCCTTCGGCTCATTACATCGGCCGCGCTCGGACCGAAGCTGAAACGAAGTATAATCAGTATAATCATGCCAGCGTCCCCAGCCAGCTGGTGACTCAGCAATTTTCGCCTAGTTGACAAGCGATGGAAAGATGTGCAGCCCTATACTGGTATTCGCCACTCGCATTCACCTCAAGAACCGGGATAAAAAAAAAGCCGGTTTTTTGCGGAGTCATGAATTAAGGTTAATGCGGGTGAGGTTTTAGATTAGCTTGTTGCTATTTTATCGAGACGAATACGTTTCAAACGCCGAAAGCCTAGTTTATCGCTCCGACAACGAAATCGTGTAAGAAATATTTCCCGCAGCGCATGTATAATGCGCAAAACTTTTTATTTTTCTTTATGTGACGACAAGTATAGATCGTTATTCATTTGCGAAGTGAGTCGTCTTCTTACACTCGCGAAAAGACTCGCCCGTCACTACTAAACGCGAGCCTTGAAAACGCTTACCATATACATTTCTCCACTGGGTCTCCCCAGTGTTCCATTTGCACACTGGGAGCACTTGTCCACTCCTCAGTTTACTAATAGCAGATGGCTCACAAAAGCACCTATGTCGCCATCTGGTTCAGTGTTCTCGCAAAGTATTATGTTGCAAGCAGAGCTGAAGCACGCGGTAAGCCGAGCTTCTACATTTTTTTTTATTTTTTTTTATTTTATCAATGTTTTGAAAATGAAGCATTAATGTGTGAGGAGCATTTAAACCAGCTAAAGTGAGCATAGATGAAGTACCCTTAGCGTGCATCTCGTCATGAATATGTCGTTCGGTAATTGTCAAATACATATTGCGCTGAAGCGGCTATTGTGCAAGTAACCTACTGAATAAAACATAGAGCTATTATGTTGTACACCACATAACAAGAAAAAAAAAAGCCACAAAGCTAATCGTGCAGACTCTGTCAATAATTCAACTTTTGTTTGATACTCGTTAGATTGTTTGTCTTGTTTTTATTTGGCATTCTAGTTTCCGTGAGTGTATGTTTCTTTCGCCATTCGTTGGCTGGCAGTTCTACAAATTGTGAAAAATGTAAAATGATTTATCATCAACAGTATTTAACGACGCATACACTACGACGATTTTTTTTTTTTTACATCTCCCACGTGTAATTTACCGAAAACCCACTGTCCAGCTCCGAGGTAAAATAAAGCCAGCATGAATCACTGCATCTTGTTTTTGGAGTCACTCGCGTAAGAAAAAACAGCCTTGCTGGTGTACGCCTTCGTGTAGAAACGCATGAACGTAACGAAGAAAAATATTTCCTCGCACATTATGATCACCATGTGAGGTCTCGGGTACCCACAGTCCATGAAGAACGGAATCGACATGTGTACCAGCGTGACGACAAATTGAACTAGTTGGAGCTGGGTTAAGTAGCGTTTCCACCAGAGGTACGGCCGCACGCGGGGACCCAGAAGAGACAGAAAGTAGTAGGAGTACATGACAATGTGGACGAACGTGTTGATTAGGACTCCTAGGGCGATTTGTCCGTCCGATCCGTAAGCGAGGCCGAACCAGCCGTTAAAGACGACGATGACGTGGTGGGTGACGTGGAGAAAGGACACGTGGGAGTCCTTCTTGCGGAGCACAAAGAAGATGGTGTCCAGAAAGTCAGCAATCCTCACCCAGTTGTACCACCAACCGAGCTCCAGTAACTCCATCGTTACCTCGTTCCTTGCCTCGAAGTCGATGCCCTGGCAGACGATGCTGTAGCCGCCGCCCAAGTACGTCGCAGTCAAGAAGCCCTTGAAGAAGTGCACGTTGAAAAAGACCATGGATAGATTGTAGAGTAGGATGAGCGGCTTGAGGTTTTCGTAGGGCTTTCGCTTCTTCATGAAGCGTGGTCCGCCGACAGTGACTAGGTACACGTAGCTGACTAGCAACGTTACCAGGAAGGACTTGCTGCCGACGAGTGGCCAACCCAAGGTGCGAGGATCACGTGTAGGGAAGATGCTGAGATCATCGAAGTTGGGGTTTGTGGAAGACATGTTTTTTTGCCTGCCCAAGCTTGACTGCTGGCAGTGGCGGCTTACCGGAATGACGTACCGAGATCAGTGTAGCTTGTACCTGTAGTAAAAGTGCAGCTGCACCGTTGGCATAACAAAAACAAAGCAAAAATGGAGAGGCAGACAACGCGTCGCCGATCTCGTTAGTGCAACGCCCGCTGTGTTTTATTTCAGGGCAAGTCGGAGCGAAACCATATGCTATACTTCGTTTCACCTTATCTGCGAGCGAAGCCAAAGCTAGAAGCGCGAGACCAGCGCTTTTTGCGTTTCTCCCCAGCTCGCGCGCTCGAGCAAAGCCTGAACGCACGGAGCTTTCGTGCTTGCGCTTCCAGCTTTGCCTACGCTCGCACATAAGGTGAAACGAAGTATAGAATAGGAGTCTCCAAATTTTTTGGCAAGCGGGGGGGGGGGGGGGGGGGCGGGGGAAAGAAAGGGGGATCGGGGATATGTCGCTGTTTCGATGATCGGAAAATAAATTGGTAAGTAAATAAATAAATGTTCCTAGAAAAGCGTTTAAATACAAAAAAGTAAAAGTAAGCATAAAAATGAATACATAAAAAAGCATCTAAGGCGGATGCATACATATACTTTCTTTTTAAATTCAATATTTAGCTAATTATAACAAATTATATGCCGTAATTCAGGGACAGTGCCTTAGCTGAAAACCGTCGTAATCCCAAATTGAAAAAAAAAAAAAATATATATATATATCGACCGGAGGTGCCCTTTAACGAATAATATGACGAGAGGACACGCCTTACGATAGAAATTTTTCTCTCGTTTTGTTTTCTGCTCGTCTTCGTTCAGGCGCTCGGTGCACGTTGCGGCGCCATTTCTTCACACGCGCCTATTTTTGCGCCGGCGTCAGCGGGCCATGGGGCGGGCTTCATTGGAAGGACCGCGGCCAGCCACGCGCAGGTCATAAGACCTCCGCGGGCCGGATTTGGCCCGCACGCCGGGATTTGGAGACCCCTGGGCTAGAAGTAGCACGAACGCAGACTCGCAGACTGAGAACGCAATTGTCACGGCGCACGCGCTGTGCTTGGTTGGTTTTGCGGGTGTTGACGCGCGCAGTGAAAGATGGCGAACGCCGTTGCGCTTCTGATGCTGCATCACTGGCCCATCAACTCGAGGCCTCGGTTGGGCTTTGACTTATGGGTGAAACGAAGTACGCAGATAACATGGCCACAGTCCCGGTTTCATTTTGTCAACAATAGGGGAGGCACGCGCTTGGCACTGATTGAACTCGAACGCTACGCGTCAGCCTTCCGATGGCGGCGACTCGTGTTGTGACTGCAGATAATCATACAGCCGAACGATGACATGGCGTTTCTGTCCAATCTCTACTCTGGTTAAAGTCCTTCCATACTTTCTTTCACTAGTATACGATAACCGACACACATGACAAAGCTCATTCCGCTGGAACGAAATGGAGTCTTTCAGTTCACTCTGCTGCTGCTGTTGCCAGCCGCCATTCGCTTTCCAAAAACCTGCACCGTCACGCTGTCGGCGCTTTCAAGAATGACTTGTAAGGAAACACAAAATGCGCCTCTTATTGAGGAAGCTTAAAGGAAAACTGAAGTGGTTCTGTATTTGAGAAAAGAGCTATTCAATGGCCCTCTTTCAGCCTCCAGAGGACCACGAATACCGAGATCACTTTTTTTTTTTTTCAATTTGGTGCACGGAGGCTGCAGAAATTAATTTTTAAAGTACCGCCGAAACGCCTCCTTCCCAGGGCGTTACGTCATACTAGGAGTTTTCGGAATCTCTGCTCTCGCGCATCCTCAGCGCCTCTCAAAGCTATGCACGCGCATTCCGGCAAGATGGCAATTGCACGCGCTGCCCACACGAGCGACACGCGCTTGGCGGCCCTTAGATCCTAGTATGACGTCACGACTGGTCAGAGGTTTTTCGCGTTTTCTCGCGTATAGGGAGTATTCACTAGACGCCATATTTGTGGGTGCTGTTCAGAGCGCATGCTCAGAACGAGCTCACATCGATAGGAGGTATTCACTGGCCGCCATATTTGAGGTCACTGTTTAGAGCGCATGCTCAGAACGAGCTCGCATTAATAGGCTGCCAAGACCGGCAATCTTGGTGGTGCGGAATGCACGTGGCGAAAGAACTGTGGAAGCTCGCGTTCAGCACGCGCTCCACAGCCGAGCACACAGCTATGGCCGCCAGTGAATACTCCCTATAGGCTGCTAAGACCGGCACTTTTGATGGTGCGGAATGCACGTTGCAAAAGAACTGTGGAAGCTCGCCATCAGCACGCGCTCAGCATTCGCGCACACAGCTATGGCCGCCAGTGAATACTCCCTATAGGGAGTATTCACTGGACGCCATATTTGTGGGTGCTGTTTAGAGCGCATGCTCAGAACGAGCTCACATCAATAGACTGCTAAGACCGACACTCTTGATGGTGCGGAATGCACGTTCCAAAAGAACTGTGGAAGCTCGCCGTCAGCACGCGCTCAGCATTCGCGCACACAGCTATGGCCGCCAGTGAATACTCCCTATTGGCGACGTGCGCGATCGAAAGCGTCGCTGTGGTCGGCCTTCCGCGATTGGCCGAATGCTGACTATGACGTCAGCAAAGAATTTCTCATCGACGGAAATAAGAGGAATGGAAGAACTTCAATTTCGACGGTGTTGGTAGTGTTGCTTTAAGAGCGCAATGATTTCAAGCTTCCACCATGCTCCTCACAAACACCATCGAACTTGTTGTTCGCAAGGTAATGACGTCACGAAAGGTAACCATAGGCGGGCGCAACTAAAACATCTCGGCGCTAATAGTTACATATTCGGAGAGAACGAACGTGATGTTCGGATTCACGGGAGAAAAATGCGCCAGAATCCACCTCTAACTCCTTTTTTTTTTCAAGAAGTGTTTTAGTTTGCCTTTAACGCTGCTCTTCCCTAGGTGAAGTAAACAATAACAGACTATTGGGTTGACGCCGCTACTTACAGATGGCGCAACATAAACGAAAACACGAAAGCGTATTTGAGAGGTGAACGCGCGAAAGTTGGTCCAGCAGTTTCCGAGCGTGTGCGGTACAACGAGGTAGAGGGGCTTAGAGCGATAAACCGGCGTTCCGGTCTGCACTCGAAAGTGGCCCACTACAGGCCGCTTCCATTGTGCGTAAAAGTGACTTTTCGTCGCGTGACCTCACAAAATCCGTGACGTCAAAGAAAAGATGGCAGCGCCCAGAGCCTGCCGGGGCCGTGTGTCCGAGCAGAGGAACGGGAATCGCGGCATACAACCGGTTTAAAGCCATTTCTGCGTCTTTCATGCTTTCTCACGTAGGTATAACGTGAGAATTCAACGGCCCGCGTCTTTTCGTCGGTTTTTCGCTCATAATCGGCGTGATTATCGCGAAAGAGTAATACAAAATAAGCCACACGTTGGTCGGTCGTCGCTAAGCGTTGTTTGAATGTCAGTTGAACATCAGAGATTTGCTGTGTGCATCACGCGTGGAAGAACAATTTTGGAATGACAGCGAGCAACTGAAGTTCACAGGAGAAACCGTGTCATGATCTCAGTACTTTATTGCAGTCGCCAAATCACCCTGCCGTCGCAGTCTTCCACCGGAATGAAGCTGCTGCTTTGGACTTCACGACGCGTGCCTTGCAGCGAGTTCGGTGCGAGGTGCCCGTGTCCCATCGGCGCAAACTCTTCTTCTTCAGCTGCCCTAAAGATCTGTGTTTCCCGCGGGGGAACTTACCCCTGTACCAATAGGGGTAGTCGAATCTCGGTGGTCACGTTTCACGGGTAAGTTAAATTTTACTTCTTAATGGTTACATCGCGAGCTTTGCTGGCTATGCGAAATTCTGAGTATGTTTTGTTTCGCGCGTATTTTTCTTTAGCACGTTCTCCCGTGCTAAACTATCTACAACCCACATTCATGCGGAGCTGTAAGCGTGCTCTGTGTGGAAAGCACCTTAATACAACCTGCCCTATGCTGGAAACACGTTCGATTTCTTCACTTACTTTCATGCATCCAGAAGGGGGAATTAATTGTCTTGGAAAGTATGGCATTCTTATTTATGGGAACTTTCCAGAGGGGGATATTAGTAATAAAACCAGCACGTAACCATTATACTATAGCAGTTTCCTCAAAGTGAGCAGCTCAAATAACCCAATAAGTGACCAAGTTTTTGTGCATTCATAAAGAGGGTTCACGTCTGCACCAGGGGGATTAGTACTTTGTTTTTTATGTATTTTGAAAAGAAAAGACTTTCATAGTTTTGGAAATAGTTTTCCGACACTTCACCACACACACTTTCCTATACTGTCACAGGTTCCCATTGGGAGATCCGGAACTCTTGAAGGTGTGGATGGAGAAAATGCCATGCGAAGACTGGACACCCAGCAGATGCTCCAGGTTGTGCTCAGCGCACTTTGCGGATTTATTTGTTTATGTATTCAATACAGCAACCTCATTGAGGTTTTAGCAGGGTGCAGAGTGTGATACAGCACAATAAACCAATCTTCACGCAAAAGTACATGACAATATGAAAAACACGCTGCAAACTATGTCCCGATCCCCAAGTCGGTTTGCACAAGTGATTGTGATACACTTATAGAAAACATTTCAGAACGCCGTTCAGTAATTGAAAAATATATACTTTCATCACACAAACAAAAAAAGGCAAATAAATAGGTATAAAAGGAATATTCCTCAGTGCCCTTGGTGATGTGATCGCAAAGTAAGAATTCGGTCGTCATCAACACACACATCAAAAACTTTATTTGCTTTATTTCAGCTCGGGGAGATAAATGTGAGACTTATCTTTTATTCTTAGTCTGCTTTATCAAGTTGTGATAGGAAGGTCACCAGAGAATCACTGCCTACAACTTCTGGGCCGAGGCAATATCATGCTCAGATTTTACCTTGGCAACACTAGAAATAAATAGAACAGCAGCAGGACATGGAGACGGAGAGGAAAAATGTGTGATAATTTAGGCACCTAGGTCATGCGATTTCAATTCTGGACGCTCATTGTCAGAGGCAAACAAAAAAAAAAGCGATGTTCGATAAACATGGCTGTATTGGCAAAACTACCTACCTGGTGCGACATGTATATATTCCTAAGAGAAGTCGCTACAGCTGGGATAACAGAAGAAACACGTGAAGCTAACTTTCTGGCTAGTGGCAAGTAAAGGAACGCCTGTTCTAATCTTACGGCAGATATGCTATGCGGAGCGCAAGTATGTCTGCTTCTTTTGCAAAGGTTGTGGTGACGTCAGAACGCCGAGTTCTGATTGGCTCTGATTAAAGGTTAGTAGGTATACCTCAAAGCAAGCTTTGTGGTCTACCCACTATCCTTTAATTAGAACCAATTATAGCTTGGTGTTCAGACGTCACCACGACCCCTGCAAAAGAAGCAGACGAACCTGCGCTCCGCATGGCCAAGACAAAATTATACACTATGAAGAGAGTTGCCGCGTTTAAAATTAAGTCAACTGTAGTGATTATGCGTTTTTTTTTTCTCTTGGCAGGTCTCATCCTCTGGAAAGACAGCCTGGCTCGTCGACCAATCAGCCATGCTCCGGGAAGACTTTAGAAGCCAGCGCCGCCACGGGACCGCGAAGCATTGAGGAGTCGACGTTTGAGGCCATGCCCGAATATCTGTCTGTGCGGCGTCACGAAGCCAGCGCCGCCACTGGACCCGGAAGCAGTGCGGAGTCGACACCTGAGACCACGCCCGAAGATGTGTGTGTGCGGCGCAATGCTTGTTCAGGTGATCACAACAATTCAGCTGCGTTGCAACGACAGCACAGGGACCTTCTGCGTAGCACTAGACGGAAGCTGCAGGAGGCAAGAAAATTGCTTCAACAGGCAAAGAAGAAGGTCAATAGAAAGGCGGCCAGAAAAAAAAAAAAAAGCTGAATGTCCTCCTCCGAGGACTGAGAAGGCGGCTTCCTGGGCCAGCAGTCAACATTGTTGACAACATTTTCACCGATACGATGCGCAACCTTGTCCTAAGAAGATCCAGGAAACCGAACAACATGTACGCAGAGAATGTGCGCAAGTTTGCCCTCACGATGCACTTTTACTCGGCAAAGGCGTAAAAGTTTATGCGGAAGCACATCAGGCTGCCACACCCAAGTGCTTTTCGCAAATGGGTGATAGATGGAAACCCAGGCTTCACCAGAGAGTCCTTCAACAGAGTCACGCAAGAAGCCGAGAAGGGAGGTCTTCTAGTCAGCTTGATGGTAGACGAGATGAGCATCAAGAAACAAGTGGATTGGGACGGCAAAGAGGTCACCGGTTACTTAGACCTGGGCCACGGCATCCTCAACAACGACTGCGTTGCCTATGCCGAGCACGCACTTGTGTTTCTGGCAGTCGCAGTCAACAGAAGCTGGAAAATCCATCTGGGCTATGCCCTCATCGACGGCCTGGACGGCGGCATACGGGTCAACCTCGTGCGCCATTATATCACCAAACTCGAGGAGGCCGGAGCAGAGTGCATCAGCGTGACGTGCGACGGCACCAACTGCAACATTTCCATGTTGACAGCACTTTAAGTGCGCTTTGCTCTGCCTTTGAGGAGCTTGTTTCCCAACCCTTCTGACTCCTCCAGGTAGGTGTACGGACTTTTGAATGCCCGCTACAGGATCAAACTAATGAGCAAACTGTTGGCCGAGAAGCAGCGCATCAGGGATGGGGCAGGTAGGGTCGTGGCCTTGAAATACCTCAAGGCTTTGGACAGCCTGCAGCAACAGGAGGCACTTCATGCTGCCAATAAGCTGCGCAAGAAGTACATTTATATCCAGCGCCAAAAGATTAACGTCTCCTTGGCGGCCCACACCCTGAGTCGGTCAGTGAGGTGTGCCTTGCTGTTTTACAAGGAGAAGGGCATCCGAGGCTTCGAGGGTGTGGAGGCCACCGCAGAGTTCGCTGCCGCAGTCGACAACGTCTTCGACCTGAGCAGCTCCTGTCACCCCCTTGGTCGTGGAAGCAAGGCCCACGTTCGTGCCATCAACTAGGACACCATGCATGCTGACACGCATCGACCAGGCTTCGCACTGCCTCCGGGGCTTGAAGGACTCAACGGGCCAGCCACTGAGCCAAGGAGCAAGGAAGACCCCGATCTTCGGTTTTCTGCTCGTCCTAGAGTTCATCAAGGGCCTCGCTGAACGCCTGGTCTGGGGCCCGAGTCTACCACTCAGGTGCCTGCTGACGAGGAAGCTCAGTCAGGACCACCTTGAGTTGTTCTTGGCGACTGTGCGCAACAGGACGGGCAACAACGACAACCCAATGGCACTCGAATTCCGCTCTGCCTATAGTAAGTGCCTGGTTGCCAATGTCCGGCCCTCAACCCGAGGCAACTGCCAGGTCGACGACACCGCAACACTTCTTGTCATCTTGTCAGGGAGTCACCAGCAAGTCTAGGCAAGAGATGAAGCTGCCACGGGCGAAGACACCCATCAAACCAACTCCTACCAGGCACGTTTTTAGTTCGCTGAGTGTGTTGTCGAGTATATCGCAAAGAATGTGGCTGTAAACTTTGCCAAAGTAACCAAGTGTCCAAAATGCTCCAGGATTGCGCTGGTCACAAGTAACAAAAGTGGCACGCCGGTGACCTCCACAGCCCCTCCCAGGACGTCCTCCACTTGTGCACTATAGCAGGAAAGGTGCTTCGGCGAAACTTTGACAGGGTGGCCAAAGGAGGCCGAAACTGGTTCCTAAAGCTGCAGACTGCGACAATGGTCATTGCCTCCAAGATCCCACTTTTCAGGAGGTTTGATAATCTATTTCTTGCTCAGACAATTGATCATCAGTCCAACTGTGCTATCATGATGAAGACAATGCTAGAGTACTACTTCAAGCCGACAGCTTTTCACAAAGTTGGTCATCTTTCGAGGGCAATAACAAGGCCATGGTTGTGTTACAGTACCGAGGAACAAGCACTCCGGACTTCCCCTCTTCAGCAGAACGCATACATAAAGACGTGGTGGGACACACCGAAAGAAGCATAATTCAGAAAAAAGCAAGAACTGGAACGTTTTTAGCGCCTCTGAATCTTTGCAAGCTACAAAGTTCAGAGAGACCAAGAAGCCTTCATAGTTTGACTGACCAGACATTGTGATAGCTCAATGAAAGCGCACGGGCAAAAGGAGCCAGTGCGCGACAGAGGCTGGCTGGTTGGTCACCAGTATTCACCCGAAGGAAGGGAACAAAGTTGTGTTGTGTATGTTTTGACAGAGGGAAGCTACTTAGCCCCGATGGACGTCAGCATCTTTGCTTAGATGACAAATTTAGCCAGTACAGCATGCTAGTCTGGGGGTCTTTAACAAGCATCACGCAGTAGTGATACACGACTGGACGCCGGTGCAATGCTTATTCACATCAAAATGGGCAGACGTTGGCACTAAACCCCAGATATCTGGGCCCTGTAGTTTGAGCTTTGGCACCGCATACTCCAAGCTGTGGTGCACAAACACACTTGGCCAACGATCAGCCCTAAAGAGACTTCACGCCAATAAGACACGGGCGGACAAAAACCTCGCACCAAACTCGCTACAAGGCACGCGTCGTGCCCTGTAGCGCGTTTGGTGTTCGGCAGCAGTGCGCACCGAAGCAACTCCTAATCATCTGTATTTCTGCAGCATCCTTGGCACGCGAGGATTCATTTCGCCAAACATCGCCCGTCATCGTTCAACGCCAACAATACCACGTGCCTGGACGGGACAAAATCAGCGCGCTACTGACGGCCAAAGTCTACAAAAGGAGCCTGCCCAACATCCCAGACCTCAATTCGGCGGCAGTGCGCACCGAAGCAACACCTAATCATCTGTATTTCTGCAGTATCCTTGGCACGCGAGGATTCCTTTCGCCAAACATCGCCCGTCATCGTTCAACGCCGACAACACCACGTGCCTGGACGGGACAAGATCAGCGCGCCACTGACGGCCAAAGTCTACAAAAGGAGTCTGCCCAACATGCCAGACCTCAATTCGGCAGCAGTGCGCACCGATGCAGCACCTAATCATCTGTATTTCTGCAGGTGAGAACCACGTATCTCTTGCATAGACTCAATAAAGCGTCTGTGCACTTCTGCCGAACACAGCAACAACTCTTAGTATATTGAAACTGTCTTTGTGAGAGTGACGAATTTCCGTTGGGTGTTGCTTCCTTAATTCCTGATCTATAATGAGTAAGGAAACGAAAGACATTGCAAATTCATTGAAGATCTAAGACGCAAACTGAGGGCTGAACCCAGAACTCTAAAAGACAGTGTGAAGTTTTGTAACGACACTGACGGAGTCAACAAAATCAGAAATGAAATGAAAGGACTCCGAAAAGATGTTCAGAAAATAACAGAAAAAAAAACGAAGAACTAACCGTCGAGAACCAAAGGCTAAACGAAAAAAATTGAAGAACTTGAGCAATATCAAAGATGTAATAACCTTGAAATAAAAGGAGTTCCAGAGGGAGGTGATGCATGCGACGTTGTCAAAAGAATTGGGAGTCTCCTGGACGAGCCGGTCCTTGACTCGGTTATTGACATATGTCACCGTGTCCCCACCTTCAAACCCTCTGAAAAGAACATAATTGTTCGCTTCGTGCAACGCACGAAACGAGATAAAATTCTTCGGAAAGCCAAAAAGCACAGAACGACAACTGAAAATCTTGACTATGGTGGGAACAGTAGTCCTGTTTACGTCAACGAACATCTGAAGAGTTAATGTACTAATGTCGAGAGTTGGGCTAGTTGGTATTCGTTGATCATAATGTAAAAACAGCGCAAACAAACACGGACGAAGGAGAAGAAACACGCAGACGGTACAAGCGCTGACTCGCAACTGAAACTTTATTACTCAAAAAGGAAAAAGAAAATAAGATAAAAACACACACACCAGGAAGTCCCCAAATTAGCACTCTCACTCAGACAAGCACGTGTTAGCCCCTTCCCCTATCAGCACCATCACATCACCGCGTGGCCAACTTTCACCCTTTCGCGCATGAATTCAAATTCTTTTTGTGAAAGCGTTATTGAGGCCTCACTCACACACCGATCCCCCAGAGTGACAAGTGAAAGGCCTCGAGCACTTCTCTCGCCAATCTATCTTTGTTTCGTCCTAATACTGCAGTGTCAGGGAAGGACGGTTTACACTTGCATACGTTGCAGTGCAACGAGAGGTGCCCTCCAACCGTGGCACTAAGGGAGTAGTTATGCTCTCTAAGCCGATCGTTTACACATCGTCCTGTCTGCCCGACGTAACACTTATTACACGAGAGGGGGATCTTATAAACAACCCCCTCACAGCATCTCACGAACGGTTTCGCATGTTTCTTTCTGCACTCTCGTTTTGGGTGCCCTTCCGCTCTTGCTTCAATCCTAGAGCAGACCTGTTTAAGTCTGAGGGGGGCTGAAAACACCACCGGTATGTTGTATTGGCTTCCGACCTTCTTTAGACTATGGGAGATTTTGTGGATATACGGGATCACTACAGGCCTTTTCTTTTCTACGCTGGGCTTATCCGCCTGGGATCCTTTAGTCCGCTTCAATAATGCACTTGCAACGTCAGACAGTAACGCCGGTGGAAACCCCGCTGCTCGTAACCTTTACACCTGTGTCCCAAAGCTCTCAGAGTTCCAACAAAAAACTTTTGGGTGCCGCTGTAGCCAAGAAAAAAAAAAACGGTTGGCTAGAAGCTTGTGTGGTCCTCGGGCGGGAAAATCTTTGTGAGAAAGGATGAGCAAGCAAATGTTCTAAGGATTGCTAACCTGGCTGACGTTGAAAAAAATAACAAACTAAATAAGATACTACACCCACGGGATACACGCAAAGCCATTCTGATGGAGGACACTCAACCTGATTGTAACTATTACGATTGTCAGGAATTTAATAAAAAAATATGAAAAAGGTGAAAGACAGTTTAAATTTAAACATTTAAATACAAGAAGCATAAAATATAAAGTGGATGACCTAGAAATATTTTTACACTCATTGAGTGTCAAATTGGAAGCCATAGTACTCACTGAAACCTGGTTATCTGGTTACCTGCAGGGTTATAAATGCGAACATCTGAGCAGAGATGAGAAAAGGGGCGGTGGCATAGCCATTTACCTCGGGAATAACCTACAGTCTCAAGTTATGAATGACCTAACAAGAATGAATGAAAATGTCGAAAGCTTATTCATTGGAACATCTAATACTGTAGTTGCTACCTTGTACAGACCACCCTCCGGCATTATGTTTGAATTCATGCAATTTCTTGGAAACGTACTATGCATCCTCGGGTCGTTATCTGTGTCATTCATTATTCTCTGAGATGTGAACATAGACAAGCTTTCGGGTGACCGTCATGCGAGAGAATTACGCGACATCATCCATTAGTATGCCTGTGACAATGTGATAACACTGCCAACCAGGGTGACTACAGACACTGCTACATCTCTTGACGTCTGCATTACAAACCTAGATAGTGGTCATATTACATCTGGCGCTATATTATACGACCTTAGTGACCATTTTCCCATCTTCTGCTTTGGGTCCTATTTAACTAGGGATCAGAACAACGAAAAACAAACGTCATGGCACTGCCCAATAAATGACGACTCACTACAAACGTTTGGCTGCCTTATAGAGCAAGAAAGTTGGGATGACGTCTACGAAGAACGTGAAACGGGCCGTTCCTATAAAATCTTTGAGACTAAATTTAGACAGAATTATGATGCTGCGTTTCCCTTGAGAGAGATAAAAAGAAGGAAGAAAATAAGAAAACCGTGGGTATCTGGTGACCTGTATAAGAGAATAAAAGAAAAAAACCGCAAGTATCATGCTTTCATCATAAGTCAAGGTCCCTATCTTTTAACTGAATTCAAAAGGTTTAGAGACAAACTGAACACCAATCTGAAGAGCGAGAAGTGCGATTATTATCAAAATAAGTTTCTGCATCATCACAATAATAGTAGAAAGGTATGGGACACCGTAAATTATTTAACCAATAAAAAGTCAACACGATATAGCTTGAAGGAAATCTTAATAGACAATAGAAATGTATCTGGAAAAGAACTAGCAGTCGAAATGAATCGGCATTTTATGTACGTAGGCATATACATGGGGAATAGTGTCAGCGCAGATAACAGTGTATCCACGATGAATCAGATGCAGTCAATCATGCTAATTCCAACTACGTCAAATGAAGTTCAAAGAATAATTAGATACTTAAAAAATGATGTTGCCGCTGGAGATGATGGAATAAAATCTTTACCTATAAAGCAGACCGCGGGCATTATAAGTCCCATTTTGTCCCAAATAATAAATATGATGCTAGAGTCTGGTGATTTTCTCGAAGAATTAAAAATAGCCAAAGTAACCCCTGCGTATAAGGGAGGAGGAAAGGCAAATATTAATAATTATAGGCCTCTCTCGGTTCTTCCAGTATTCTCAAAGATTTTTGAGCGCATTATCAATGACAGGCTAACGAGTTTTTTTTAGAAGCACCAAATAATAACGCAGGCTCAATACGGTTTTCAGAAGAATAGGTCTGCGGAACAAGCACTAATGGATATAAAGGATAAAATTGTTGAAAATATTGAAAACAAATTATTCACTCTTGGAGTATTTTTGGACTTACAAGAAGCGTTCGATACTGTGCAGCACAATATTCTATCGAAAAAAACCTGAAATTTACGGTGTACGAGGAGTTGCGCTAAGACTAATAAAAATGTATCTTTCAGATCGTTATCAATATGTATCTATAAATGACCATTCATCTAATAAATTGAAAATACGACATGGTGTTCTTTAAGGCTCCATTTTAGGCCCTCTATTATTCCTCGTGTTCATTAATGACATTACGGCAATACCAGGCTCCCCTGAACTAATAATGTATGCAGACGACACAAATATATTCTTTGCTGGTGCGACGAAAAAGTGCGTCGAGAAGTTGGCTAATGAATATCTTTCGATATTATCAATATGGTTGCCATTAAATCGTCTACAATTAAATACAAAAAAAACAACTAAGTATATCATTTTTAAACCAGCAAATAAGTAAGACTATAGTTCCATTAACGTAATATGCGATGGCACAACATTGGAGCAGGTAGCAGAACAAAACTTTTGGGCGTCTGGTTTGCTGAGGATCTTTCATGGAATTGTCATGTAAACAAACTGAAGGCTGATTTATCCCGGGTAACAGGATGCATTTATAGAATACAACATTTGATACCGACCTGGTTAAAACACACATTATATTATTCCTTATTCTACTCCAAAATTTGTTATGGTATTTTGGTCTGGGGAGCGACGACAGCGGCGAATTATAATAAAATTCTCCTTTTGCAAAAAAAAAAAAAAAATCTTACGAATGTGTGAAAATTATAAAGGGGATGCCAGACATTTAAGGACACAACCGCTCTTCATTAAATAAAATATGCTTAAGGCAGATCAAATATTTTACTTTAAACTTTTACTATGAATACATAAAAATATACTTTTCACCACACCAGCGAACAGCCTAAGTGCATATTCGATTAGAAATCCAAAGCGAAGGATGCCGGCCATAAGAACCAACTATGGTCAACAAACTTTAATTTTTAAAACTACTAAAAGTCTAAATAGAACGGACTTCTACATTAAATTTAACAACACGCTTTCCTGGCTTTAAAAGGGATTGTAGAAGTTTCCTGGTTGGCAGTGAAATTGCATTCTCATTTGGATAGTGTATTTCACCAAGAACATAATCACTAGGTATAGCTAATTTCAAAGATTTATGTTTTCATTGTATTCCTTCATGTGAACTTGCTTGTGATGCTGATATGTCGGAGGAACACAAGATTGCATTCTAGTTTTTGTTTGTTGTTACTGTTTTCGGTTTCTCACGACCAACACTCGTTTATAGTGTTTTTTTAGCAAATGAATGTAGTGTCTATTTCTTCTTGTTTCTTTGACTTGTTTCTCTTGTTTTTATTTTAACCGTGTAATGTTTTGTAGAATCTGTTATTATGTAACTACATAGAGCTGCTGAACTTTAGGGGTCAGAGGTTTTGTCAGGCACCACGCCTTTATCTCTGCCCCCTACGCGGCAAACCCGCAAACAAAGAAAGAAAAAAAAAAAAGTCCAAAGAAGCTGCTTCGTTCCGGTGGAAGACTTGGCGATTTGGAGACTGGCCGAGGCGGACACAACGGCCGTCGAGACACTCTGCACGGCACCATCGCGTCCATTTCGGGATACACAGAGCTCTGGGGCAGCTGAAGGAAGAAGAGTTTGCACCAATGGGGCACGGGCAGACAGAAACCTCGCACCAAACTCGCTACAAGGCACGCGTCGTGAAGTCCAAAGAAACGGCTTCGTTACGGTGGAAGACTGCGACGGCAGGGTGATTTGGTGACGGAAATAAAGTACTGAGATCCTGACAGGGTTTCTCCGGTGAACTTGAGTTGCTTACTGTCGTTCCAAAATTGTTCTTCCACACGTGATGCACACAGCAAATCTCTGATGTTCAACTGACCCTCAAACAACGCTTAGCGATGACCGACCAACGTAGGGCTTATTTTGTATTACTCTTTTGCGATAATCATGCCGACTATGAGCGAAAACCTGACGAAAAGACGCGGGCTGTGGAATTCCTATGTTATACCTACGTGAGAGAGCATGAAAAACGAAGAAATGGCTTTAAACCGGTCCTATGCCACGACTCCCGTTCCTCTGCTCGGACACACGTCTCCCACAGCCCCCGTAGGCTCTGGGTGCTGTCCTCTTTTCTTTGACGTCACGGATTTTGTGAGGTCACATGACGAGAAGTCACTTTTGCGTACAACATGGTGGTAACCGGGGGGGGGGGGGGCTGCCACTTTGGAACTTCCGGTTTTCCACTCTAAGCCCCTCTACCTCGCCGCGTGTGTGGTACCATCTGTGAGTATAGCAGCATCAACCGGTTTCCGTTTTCCTCCATGGGAATAACAAGGTTTTTTTAGGCTTGAATGTTTTTTTCCGGGAACCAACTTTTGTGAAATTTGAGTATGATAAATCCACCACCCAAAAGGCATCTTTGTAAAAAGTTACCTTGAACACACACCGCGTTTATTGACTTATTTTTGCGAATTTTGTTTGTATACGGCCGGATAGCGCCCTCAGGAACGCGTACTTTTATAGTGTGGGTATCCTGCTAACGCGCTGCTTTTTTTTTTTTTTTTTCTTTTATCAAAAGCGAACAGCGCTCGACGGCTGAAGCATGGAGCTTTATGGTGAGGCTTTGAAACATGTATTGGTAGACGCGATTGCGGCCTTTGCACGCTTTAATGTTTAACTTTCCCGCTTATACTCGTATAGCAATGCCAGTATGGATAAGGGGCAGTTCTTTTGATTCGTGGTGGTGCTAAAATGTGTCGCGACCTGGGTAGAATTAACGAAGCAGTTGAATCTCCGGTTCTTTAGGAAGCTCGTTTGACCGTTTAACAAATATGTTTGTTTTGTTAGGGTGGCCTCAGGTTGGATAAACGATTTTTGTTTCCGTTTCATATTTTAACATTTGATGTAACAATTTCACAAGGACCTCAAAGTTTTTAAAATTTATTAATACAGTCATTTTTAGGGCTATTACAGGGTGAATGAAAAATACACAATCAAAAACATGCAGCTCGTTGGTACAAACTAACAAGTTGCTCGTAAGAACAGACAAAATCACGTTTACAAGAACTAATCTCTAAAGGCATCTGACTGAAAGATCAGCGAGAAAGAAAAGATAACATGACCAGATGTCAATACAATACTAAGTGCACTTAAATAGGATGAGTTTAATGGGCGGCACATACAACACTTTTTCATTTGGTTTCGTTCAGTTTCAATTCAGTTGTCGACATCTAAATGTTATTGTACGGTGCGACAAGAGACGGGTTTCTCCACGTGCTGTTTTCTCGAGTAGTGTTATAGCATTGGCTTGGTTCCTGATGCTGCTTATTGAAAGCAGTTTATTTCTTTTGAAGAAAGAAGTATTGTGTGATTACCTGCTGTACAAATAATTACTCAGGGAATAATTGCCAATATCTGGGGAATCTGATGAGATTTTATAGTGCCTCAAAATGTGTTTAATTTCGAGAAACACGAGTCGTGAATTGCGCTTGGGCATTTAACAATATCTCACTTTGTTCTAAATTACCCTCACAAAACTATATTAGTTGTACTACGCGGTGCCTTGAACGCTTCTCCGACTGTTGCGTTTAGCGTCCAATCCCGCCCATACATCAAAAGTGGTCCTGAACGGGCAACAAATGACGTCACATAAACCGGGGTGTCATGCTGTTGCATGTCGACACCCTGGCGGTTGGTCGTAGAAATGCTGGCGAAAAGCAGGAGCGAGCGTGGGTGTCGCTGTCGTCGCGACGTCCCAACTCCTGAATGCGAAAGCTTCCGTGGACTGTGACAGTGGAGAGAGACCTGCAGCAGAACAGGCGTCTGCCACATCAACCATCACTGCCGTGACATCGCCAGGATCACGACCGCGCCCACAACGTGACACTTGTGTGACGTCATCAAGTAAAAATCGAGGGACCACTTTTTTTTGTTGACACGGTATACACATTAATTAGAGATGCGTTCCAGGCGCCCTAGTACTACTACTGTAGCTTGCGGGCCAAACGTCTCGCAACTGGATTAGTCGCTCTACTGAACATGTCACTGAATCTTCCCATTGGAACCGCCCAGGAACGAAGAACCTCGTCCGTGGCCATAAGCCTTTACGTAGAAGCGTGCAAACATGAAGAAGAAGAAAACTTCCTCGCATATCATCAAGGTGGAGTGAGACCTTGGGTAACCGCAGTCCTCGAAGAATGAGACCAGAAAGTGGATGAAGACGACGACAAACTGGAACAGCTGGAGCCGCGTCAAGTAGGGCTTCCACCAAAGGTGTCGGCGGACAGCGGGACCCAGGAGCGTGAGGAAGTAGTAGGAATACATCAGGATGTGAACGAAGCTGTTGATGATGATGCAGAGGGCCACCTGTCCATCTGGACCGTAGGCGAGACCGTACCAACCGTCGAAGACAACCAGGGCGTGGTGGGTGACGTGGAGGAAAGACACGTGGGAGTCCTTCTTACGGAGCACGAAGAAGATGGTGTCCAGTAAGTCAGCCACCCTTACCCACTGATACCACCAGGAGAGCTCCAGGAGTTCTGTCGTGGTCTGATCCTTGGCTTCGAAATCGATGCCCTGGCAAATGAAGTTGTAGCCACCTCCCAGGTAGGATCGGCTCAAGAAGTTTTTGACGAAGTAGATGTTGAGGAGTACCATGGACACGTTGTAGAGCTGGATGAGCGGTTTGATGCCCTCGTACGGCTTACGCCTCCTCATGAATCGGGGTCCGAGGTACTTGACTAGGTGCACGTAGCCGATGAGGAGGGTCAGTAGAAACGGTACGTTACCGACGAGCGTCCAACCCATGGTCCGAGGGTCGCGGATGGGTATTAAGTTTGAAGAGTTAGAGTTTGTGTTCGGAGAAGGCATGTTTGGGTGGCTGTGTTGGCTCGATGCTGCAGAACTGTCGCAGTATGTGGCGTGACGCTTTCTGTGACTGCACGGCTGTTAAGTCGGATTCAGTTATTAGACTCCGGACGAACGGGAACTCTGCAACGGATGGAGAGCCCCACGCAGCTTGCTTCACTGCTCCGAGTTCTATGAAGCGCATTTAATGACATTTTTTTTTGTGTTTTTGATGCATTTGACGTGAGAAAGGTGTCATCGTATTAAATCATAATTTCTGACTGGAGAATTGCGAAAGAACTTCCACACAGCGCCTAACGTCGAATTTGTTTTTTTTATTATTTTCATTTGTCTCTTTCGCAAAGAACATTGCGCATTAGACAATTTGCAGCCTCCGACAGATGAAAGCGAACATTAACATGATAAAAGTGAGTCTTTGATAGCTGCAGGTCTGGATCCTTTTAATTCACCTTTTTTTTTTTAAAGCGATCATCCCAATGATTAGGAAACAGGTGTCAATACATATTATCTTGTGAAACAAATGCAATTGCTCTTCTCGCCGATTTGGGCACTCGACACCTCAAATAGAGCGCGACCCAGATTTTGCGACGGAGTCCGAAGTTAATTAACAATTTTAGTAACTCCTAGACGGTAGGATTGAACAAACAAATGTATTGACTACTACGGCGCACCACACAAGTCTGCCGTGGTTCAGTTAACGGAGTTCTGCTATAAAATAAGATGCTAAAAAAAACAGAAAAAAAAAAAAACTCCGATCGAATGTGCTTGTTAGTTGGGAGACCTGCGAATATCTCTTTTTGTCGAAATTCATTCTCCGCTGCTGTTGTACGATTTTATAACTTACGGATTCCGTGAATCGATGCAGTTGCCCTAGCTGCGACACCTTGAGTTAAAGGAGTCTCGTCCAAGCTGGACTAACCGTTGACAAAGATTTACTCAACACGATAGCATTAAACCGTGAAAATATTCAAGGTGCCTTTGAATTCTCGAGCTCGGCCATATTTTTATTAATTTTTTTCCAGTAGAAAAGGCGCGAGATAAAGGGCAGTCTGGAGCTGTTCGAGTACACTGTCCCCTTTCCAGCGGCACGTGGCTAAAAACGTGTGGTACATGTTGTGATGTTAGGAAACTAATTTCCTGTTTCCTGTCCTGTCCTGCGAGTGAACTGCGGCGACAGCCGAGACGCTGCACACTGTTTCCCACAGTTACACTGCCGTATTTCAATTTAGCGGACTTATCTCCCGCATAATTTGGCGGACGGTGTGTGACCTCACGTTACGCCATCACACGTGACACTGAGGCGTGACTTGGTACCATTGCGCCACGTGGCACAATGACCGTGACGGGACGCCCCTAATCCCATCTAAATTCATAACACTTTTCCCGCTAAATTTAGCACAAATTCAGCTAAATTTAGGAAAGCTGAAGAGGGTCTTGAAAAAAAAGAATGGTTAGAGGTGACTCGTAGAGTACTTTTATCTCGAGAATCTGAATATCACGTTCGTTTTCCTCAAAGATTTAACTAAACGCGACAAAACTCAAAAGATCTCGACCATTCGTTAGGTCATAAAATGATCTTTTGGCCACCAAGCGCGTGTCGCTCGTGTGGACGGCGCTTGCAATAGGTGGGCGGCGTTTGGCAACTTCCGGTTCCTTAGAAGATTTTGTTTAGCTGCTGACAAACGACGACGATGATCTGCACGCCCGTGTAAGCGTGATTCTGAAAACTACGGTCTGGAGGATTCAGAACCATGCTTACACAGACTTGCAGCTCAATGTCGTGGTCTGTCGACAGTAAACCAAAATTGCATAAGGAACCGGAAGTTGCCAAACGCCGCTCACCTATTGCTATCTTGCCAGGTATATTCTCCCGCACTGACAACAGGCGTGATGTCTTGTTCTGACCTTTTTGAATATAGCAAGAGTGCGAGCGCGTAACTTTGATATTCGCTGAAGACGCGCGAGAGCGGAGATTCCGAAAACCCCTTTTATGACGTAACGCTCCGGAAAAGAGGGGCTTCAGCTGTACATTTTCTGCAGCATCCGCGCTTCCAATTGAAAAAAAAAAAATATAATGTCGATATTTGTGGTCCTGGAGGCCAAATAAAGACGATTTAAGGGTTCTTACTCAAATACAGAAACGCTTCAGCTTCCCTTTAATTGAAACGCCTGCATCGATCTGCCTTTCACCCATCGATAATATTTTTGCATCGGCAAGGAGCCGGTGTGGAATTCTTTCGCCCACAGCTACAACGGCGTTCAAACCCCACGTGCTGCGTGGAAGACTTTGTGAAGAGATTAAAAGGGACAACTGCGGCGGTGAAGCTGCTGAAAGAGATTGCGACCAGCGACGCTTTGGCCAGTGAGCTGTACAGCCTCGAGGGTTTTACTCCGAACGCGATTGTAAGGCTGGAAGCCGCGGGCTCGATGTACAGAGACGCAGTTTGGAATCTTGGACCTTGTGGCAGATGGCAGTTGGACGGCTCTGCGGAAGACACGTTGTAAGTCGCTTGAGAAAAAAATTGCGCGACGATGACACGACGTGGTGCGTTTAAACAGCGGCAGCTGTGCTGATTATTCGACGATATGACAGTGACAATCGATTGATTGAGCGTCGATCGTGCGTCATACGGTGATCTGATATTGAAATGACGTCCCGTTGATTTAGCGTTGATACGTGTTGATGAATAAATGATTTTAAGGTCGTGATGTCTTTTTCCGCTAAATTTAGCTTGGAAACTGAATTTGTCTGCAGGTCCCGTGACGTTAGGTCACGTGATATCAATAGGGAGTTTTCGTATACCCTTCTGGCACTCCCGCAACGCTCTCCGCAACCCGCTACGATAACCGGAACTCTACAGTCAAGGCAACGGTGCGCAGGCGCAGTAGAGGCTTCTTCCTTGCTGAGAGCTTAGCGGAGGGGGACACGTGGTCACGAAAAGTCCCTACTTTTCCCGCCAAATTTAGCGGGGAAACTGAATTGGTACATAGGTCGCGTGACGTCAACTTTTGCGCTAAATTTAGCGGGAAAACCGACGGCGCTTACGCTCACGCTGCTGAAAAACCGGGGAATGGGCCACTAACAGCTGTTGCTGTAAAACCCTGATCATGAGTGGGTACGTTCACCAAAAACTCCAAATGGCGGTTATTTCAAGGGTAATATTTCGACGGCAATAAACATTCTGAGCGTACTCACAGAAGCGTACATCAGGCACGTAGCCAGGGGGGGGGGGGGGGCCCATGGCGCCCCCCCCCCCGAAATCTTCCATTTTGCTGGGACCTCCTCTCCCCCCTCCCCCTCACACAGCATTTTGTCATGAGTGGCCCCCCCCCCCCCCCCCTCGAAACAAAATCCTGGCTACGTGCCTGGCGTACATTGTCCCTAAAATTGTCCCGGTGTTTTGGCATTTCCTGTCCCGATTTTGTCCCGATTTTGTCCCGATCTAGGCACTAATTTTGCCCCGGAAATCCTAGCTGTATTGGTGAGTGGGGTAGACACAACGCTGGCTGCCTTCGTCTCTACTCACTCTTCGAACCCCTTCAAACGCCGGACACCAAACGCCGGCGTTCGGCGTTCGAACGCGTTCAAAGAGTGAGTAGAGACATAGCCTCCTATATACTACCAAAGCCTGGCAGATCGCCACTGAGAAGCGGCCGCCGAAATGGAAAAAGTGGAGCGGCAGACAACGGATGAGAGGAAAGCCACGTGACTGGTGCCCCGCTGTGACGAGACGCCGAAACACACTTCTCCCGAGCAAACAAGTGTGTTTCGGGTCTTCGCCGCTGCACAAGCTGCGCGCTAACGTCCAGGTTCCCCGAAAAATGGCTCTTTGATGTTCTGTGCTTCCAGATACTCGCGCTCCAAATCTGCGACCGGGCACTCTATGGCTCCGTCGTCGAACTGCCAGGCTTTGTGAGTATAGAAGAGGCTATGGTAGAGGCGAATGCGGCTAGCTTCGCGCCTACCCCCTAATCATTCCAGTCAGAGCTCGGCGCTCGAGAGTACCCCTCCTCTCCCTCAGCCTGTACCCGCATAGCAAGTTTTCGTACTACTGGTTCGAGGTGTGCTAGTTGGTTCATATTCTTGGGTGGTGCCAGCTGAACACTAATAAACAGAAAAATAGACAACCGCTGGACTATCAACTATATTGAAGCCTTCTTCCTTCACTACTATTAGTATTTACAGCCTGGATTTGCACATTCGTAAATAATTATTTTTAATTTTATTATATATATTTAATTATATTTTCATTTATTATATTTTTAATATAATTTACAAATTTATATCAAAATTTGTAAACAATTTGTACTTAAGGAAGAAGAGGGCTTCAATCCAGATTGTAAATACAGATGGTACTGAAGGAAGAAGAAGGCTTAGTTGATGGTCTTGCGGTCGTCTATTTTTGTGTTCATTAGTGTTCAGCTGGCACCACCCAAGAAATATTCGTAGACCGCTACGCTCTTTCCGCAACGAAGACGCCTCTACCGCGCGTGCGCTCCGCTAGAAGCTGCCTGCAGCGTTCTGGATCTCAGACCGGGTTCTGGAGTGCGTTGCGGGACGGTAGTCAAAAAAAGAAAAAGAAAAACCCCAAAAAGGGGTTATAAAACACAGGCTCAGAAACAAAAAGAGCGTTTGTCGGCACATGAAGACAATAAAAGGAAAAAGACATATTACGCAGACAAGAGGGATCAGTCCCCATGATAGCGTCTCATGAAAACTAGCGTATGACAAGCATGCATTAAAATCAGATGCAAAGGTTTATCCTCTACAAACAAATACATTTTCTGCTTGTACTCACAACAGGGGTGCAAGCCCCCGCGGTTGTCGCCGCGTGGGAAGTCAGCCTCCACCTGCCCGTGGTGTGCCCTGCCAGCTCTATAGCTGCAACGGAGGCTCTGGCGAAAACCCCTCACCTGGGGTGGGGAGCCCTAGCACTGGGGTTCCTCACGGGGACGGGGGAAACAGAGAGGGATTGGTCACCCTAGCCCTCCCCATTGGAGTAGGGTAGCCTGTGTGGCGGGGAGCGCAGAGTGTGACGTGTGGCGTGAGACGTGGGGACGGCGTAAGGACGTGCGACGTGAAGTGTATGACATGTGTGGCCGCATGACGTGTGACGACCTGAACTGAAAAGGGATGGAAGTGTGACGTGAAGCGGGTTGACATGTGGGGCGCATGACGTGAGACGTTTAACGTGAGATCGAGACGTGTGACGCGGGACGTGTGACTCTGTGTGGTGATCCGTAAACGAGGCAGAGCCCATTAGGGGACAGCTGACATAAAGGTAACTCCTCTCGAATCTCCCCAGGGTGGGAGACCCCCCGCATGGTGGCGGGGGTGTTCTCCAAGGGGAGCCGAGAGGTATCAAACTGATCACTGCGACGGGGCTGTGTGGTTCATGGTTGCCATACAGTGACCGTCGGACCCGCTGTGAGGCACACTCGTGTCTTAGTAGCGGAGTTGGATAGGTGAGTCGAGCTCTGCAGGAGATTTTAGCACTGGTTGGCTTTTCCCCGTCCGTTCCACTGGCTGACCCATATTACTGGTTTCATCTATCCCCCTCAACTTCCCATTGGCGTTTCCAAAAATTCCCATTTGATCTAAGGATCCAATTCATTTTACTTTTATTGGTTTAAGTCTGGGGTGCGAAAGCGGGAGCAGACTGAGGCATATTATTTTTATTTCTTCTTCTCTGGCCTCACCTTATATATGTACTCACAACACGCATCCCACACCCCTACTTGCTGTCCAACTGTACAAATACTAATAATACTATATCCTGTGCAATTTTGCCGAAGTCTAAAGGTGTCTTGACGCGACATAATGCATGGGGGGATTCACCCACTGTCTATGGTTGTGGAGTGCCAGAACCTACTCGCTTTCGGGATAATCAAAATTGACATTAACAAAGTCATACATGTCTCTCAGTATAGTTGAAATCAACAATAAACAGTCTTGAACAAGGATTGACTGTAAGTTGCGTCAGTTGTGTATGTTTATTTGTATTACCTTTCTTATGTGGTTATCGCCTTAAAGATACAAACTTTTGTTTCTACGAATTTGTATCCGCAGCAGGCCTATTGAACCTTGTGCCTCCGGCCGCTCTCCCTAGCAGATATCTGCTTGCCTCTGTACGCTTTCGCGTAGAAGCGGATGAACATGGCGATGAAGAAGACACCCTGGGGAAGCCCTATTATCGTATGGCCCCTTGGGTAGCTGCAGTCCCTGATAAGTGGAATTATGTTATGAATCATTATGACGACGAACTGCACCATCTGAAACAGCGTTAGGTAGCGCTTCCACCAGAGGTACGGGCGCACGGCGGGGCCCAGGAGCGACAAGAAGTAGTAGGAGTACATTACTACGTGGACGGAGCCATTGAAGATGAGTGCCGAGGCAGCCTGTCCGTCCGGACCAAAAGTTAATCCATACCACCCGTTGAAGACCACCAGGACATGGTGTGCGACGTGGAGGAATGACACGTGGGAGTCCTTTTTGCGGAGCACGAAGAAGATAGTGTCCAGGAAGTCAGCGACTCTGACCCAGAAGTACCACCAGCAGAGTTCGAGAAACTCATGAGAGACCCGGTCGTTTTTCTGGAAGTCGATGCCCTGGCAGACGATGTCGTAGCCCCCCCCGAAGTAAGACCTTGTAAAGAAGTTCTTGACGAAGTAGATGTTGAGCAGGACCATGGACGCATTATAGAGCTGGATGACCGGTTTGATGCGCTCGTACGGCTCACGATTCTTCATGAAGCGGGGTCCAGCGCGCTTGACCAGGTACACGTAGCCAGAGAGCAAGGTCATCAGAAATGGTACGTTACCAACGAGAGTCCACCCTATGGTGCGAGGGTCACGAATTGGTAGGAGATTGGAAGCGTTGAAGTTGTTGTAGTTCATAAAAGACATGACTGAATGACTGTGTTTGCTCGACCTATGATTGCTTCTAAAACAAAAGCTGTGCTGTGCGCGGTGTTTCGACTGTACATCTGTTATGTCGCGCACAGTTAACCGACGAGTTCGACGAAAACGCTGTAAGGGTAAAAGAGCGATCCACAGCTTGCTGCGTTGCTAGGAGCTTGTTCAAACGCATTTTATTATTTTTCTGAATTGCGAAGCGATTGGACGTAGAAAAGTGTGGTTGACTTTCATTGTATACTTTATGGCTGCGGACGAGTGTGCGAAACCGCAGCAGCTCTTCGACACGTTTAACATTTTACGTTCACTCTTGGTAGTAACCGAGACAACGTCGCTCACAATAGATTCACATAAACGTTAATGGTATATAAAATTTGTTCCTTGATGGCTGTTTTAAGTTACTTTACTTGACCATTTAAAAAAAAATCTCATCTTATGGTTATTGCCAAGAGTGCAGCACTTCGTCACTATAGCTGCGCCATTGAAATGACAGTTCTCATTAACTTGGGCGCCTTCAGCACATAAAAGGGTGTTCTCGTAGGATTTTGGGCATAAAAAAAAAGTCATTATATATAAACGAATAATCGAGCGGAGGGCACTGAAATTTCTCACAAAGGCCTTTAGAAAGTGCATTTATAGTACCCAAGTCCTATGATTGTAGCATTAATAAAACATAAGCCTAAAAACTTGTTTTTCTAATGCACCGGGAGAAAAACGACAAAAATGTTCTGCTTGACGCTGCTACTCACAGATGGCCAGTGTTGAGTAAAGTACATCTAAGAAGTACCTGAAGAAATGTACAAAGTAAATGAGAGCTCATGAACTTCAAGTAAAGTAGCAAGTACGCCAGGCGCAATGTACTTAAAGTAAAGTACTATAAAGGCAATGTAACTTTCAAAGTAAAGTACAAGTACTTTTTAACATAATCTTTCAATATGTCCTTTTTCCCCCATAGACTCTTTTTTTTAATTGGTAGGCATTGCCCGAGGGGTAATGAATCAGTTATTTTCGGAAATAGCGGCAAATATTGAGTAAAGTCAAGGGGTCACATAGTAATTTTTTTAATCTCACTGATGAACTATTTAACACAATAAACTTATAAGTAGGGGTTCGTGTTTTCGAATAAATCTGAAAAACTACGGAAAATACTCTTCGACGAAAACCCCGAGACTGGGACAAGAAGGGACGGACAAACACGAAGTCTCAAAAAAAAAAAAAAATGAGACTTTGTGTTTGTCCGTCCCTTCTTGTCCCAGTCTCGGGGTTTTTGTCGAAATGTATAACCACCACCAGCTCGTTTGCGCCCTTACCTTTTGTTAAAAAATACTCGCCGTTAAAATTTTCATGAGTTTGTGGTTATCCGAAAAACTCAGAATTTTTCAGTCACGATGGTAAAATAAAAAAGCAAAAAAGACGATATTTTACGAATAAAGTTCATCAGTTTACATAATTAGTAATCCTGAAAGCAGGCCACATCACTATTATTCTTATTTTAGTCTACGATTACTGTCAAAAGGGAGACTTGTCAGGGTTCGTTCAGTACAAGGGGTCAGTACAATGTTCGGTACAATGGGTCAATGCAGTTCTGGGTGACGACAAAAGCACTGTTCCGGTTTTCAGTATAGACCATAGTGTTGTGCTTTTTCGATAGTGGAGGGCTTGTGTTCTTATAACAGTGAAAGATATAAACCTGTAGGTTTCATAGAAGGGGGAGGGAAGCTGAAGCGTCTATGCTTCCCAACGACTGCGTCCAGGAGTTTGGCGTTTTCAAAGTACCGACGTTTATTGAAGCAGTACGCTTGTTTGCAAGATTTGTCTTGGGGCAGTTAGTACTGCCAATCGTAAGGGCACCAGTGCCAAATGCAGCAGCAGAAATATATTTAATGTCCTTGAGGTTTTATAAACTTAGGACACGTTTTTGTCCGAACATTTATTTTTATAGAAAATTTTGAAAAAACTGGAACGCAGTAAAATTAAACACCGAATTCCAAAGATTTGAAATATAACAAAAATAAACTAGATGAACCTCGAATTTTCAGCGCAATATAAACAGCGAAAAACAACCCTCCGAATTTTTAAAGAAATAAGCTCCGAAAACACGGAACCCTTATTATAAGGCACTTATTTGTATCGGTCCTGTAGCCGCCATTACTTCACTCAGAGAAATGACCGGATGACGTCCCGAAAGGCAACAGCGCGTTTTCACACAATAATACACCGTTCCTTTTATATTTTGTTAGAGGTTCGTGAGTTTTTATATTGAACCTCAGAAGTTGGGTATAATACTGGGAAAGCCAGGGACCCAAGCGCGTGGTCCTTGAAAGAGCTGAATTTCATCGAGACCAAAATTTGGGGAATGTACCTTGATGTAGGGAGTAGTACTTTTCGCGGAAAGTACCAGAAAAGACACTTCAAGTTAAAGGAGCTGTGCAACAATTTTAACGTTGAAAGAATTGGCATCGTCCACTTTTGACATTGTTTAGCTTGTCACAAAGGACAGAAAACACACCGATTCCGCCGTGTAATCGCAAGGCAAAAATTAGAATACTCCCCTACCTGCCGCCGCGAGCGGCGGCCATGAGAACCACGCGGCATGACGTCAATGCGGGTCTTGTAGTAAAATAGCAAGTTGTGCGAATACCTGCTGAATAAAAGGCCACTTTTCTATAAATCTTGTCGTTCCAACATAAATATAAATGCGCAAAAAAACTGGTATCACCGACAAAACTAATATTATACGGAGTTAATAGTGGCGCCATCCATCCTAGGTTCACAAAACCGTCAGCTCTATCTGCTACCGCGAACAGCCGCCAGAAGCCGGAGGGGGACAGGGATGGCCGAACCCGGATGAGACTTTCCTCCTTTCACCATATTGGTCGCGCTGCGCCAGCACGTTGTCACCCGGTCGCGAGCGGATGAGGTTTTGCTGCTCACTGACGGCACTAGAGGGAGAGCTTCACCGGAACCCCGCGCGACCCCCATTGACGTCACCGCGCACGTGACTCGGAAGATGGTGAAAAAGTTGAGAGTTGCCGAAAACCTCACTCTTTGTCCATTTTTAAAATAAAAACTTGGACGTGCAGGCAAAAGCGGTTTTTTGTTCTTTACTTCAGGAAGGTCGAGACACCAACTCCCAAAGATTTAAGCAAAGCATTGAAATTGTTGCACAGCTCCTTTAAGTACAAGTACAGACTCAGATAATGTACTTCAAGTAAAGTACAGATTTTTTAAACCTACATAAAGTGGTACTTTAAGTACAATGTACTTAAACTTTTCACAGCACTGCAGATGGTGCAACATAAAGCCCAAAAGGGAAAACTTCTAAAATATGAATGCCCGACGGCATTACCAGCAGATTCGAGCGTGTGGGGTACCATCCTTGAATAAGTGTAGCACCATCAACCGGACGAATTTCGCGCTTTTCCTCCTTGTGCATAAAAAAAAGAAAGAAAAAAAATGTTATGTTTTTTTAAACATACTATAGTTATAAAATGTTAGTATTATCAATGCACCGCCAAAAACACCTTTGTGATAAGTTCGAGTGTTCCATGTTCATTGGTTTGCACGAATTTTTTTTACGCACGAATATCGCTCGAGAACACGCTCCAGAGGTGTCGATGAGCACTGTGCGACACGGCACCAAAAAAAAAAAAAAGTATATAGGCGCATTTTTACGTTTCACTACACTTCGTTTCACCATAAGCAAGAGCGCAGCCAGTCTAGAAGACATACAAACACGGACATATGCATACTGGAGGCTCAAGGTCATAGTGCGTTTATTGAATTTAGGCGCACAATAAAATGGCAAATGCCGTGACGTTGCATATTTTGGCGCTTTCTGATTGGCTCGGTCGGCTCGTTGCGTCCCTTGCATGGGTTGCCCAGTATCGTAGTACAATCGTTATCACCTAAATAGGTGCCTGACGGAAATTCATTCCACCGCACTAGTACTTTACGTGACAGGCTTTACGCTACAACGATAAAATAAACAAAAGAAAACCGATCGGACGCGTATTTTACCGGCGCGCCCTGCGCACGTTTCTCTTCGTCCAAGTTTATTTCTTGCTGCTGTTCTATGTTATTCTAGACTTGCAGATTGGGCGCGTGGGGGGGGGGGGGGGGGGGGGATCGTTAGCAATACAGTGTCAATGGGGACAGAGGGTTATAATTTTATAACGATGAGTAGAGGCGAAAAAGTCGAATTTAGTTTTTATTTATAGTGTCAGTTGTACAATTTAGGTGTACGTGATTGTAGAAGGATTCTTATTCATAGGGATACAGATTTATATTTTCCGTGCATTTGTATTCTTGTTTTTTTTTATTATGTTTACGTTTCTCCTGTCAACCTGTTTAGATATGTAAACGGTATACGTTATAGCCTCCACTAACTTTCTTGAAAGTGTATTACAGTATAATGTAGATTTCGGCGATGTTGTTAGTTTTATACCATATTTACTGTTTAATTTTCAAAAAAAAAACAAAAAAAACAATTGGGTTTTGTCCAGAAAGTTTACATAAATACTGTAAATTCAACATAATTGCAGTTTTTTTTCAGTTCTGTGCCTGTGCGCAAAGAAAGGTTCAAAGCCTTGAGAGGCACCTACACCAGTTGCCTCAGTTTTCCATCTGCGAATAAATTCGCAGATAGAAATAAACAAAACAAAATAAAAAAAACAGCTAGCGCACTGAATGTTCTACTTAAGCCAGACTAAATAAAAAAAAATATATACTTCCACTTTTTTTTTATTAGTATTGGAGCAATGCACCATCAAAACACTCATGATTCTTTCCAAGTGTAGCTCAACTTCACATTTATTGTTCCCCCTCGTGGAAAAGAGGAGAGAAACCAACGGCAGACCGCAACTGTTTGACTCAGCTGCTACAAAGGATCAATTCCATTGTGCGGTGTTCTGATGCTACTAAAAGACAGACTCAATAAAAAAAGAGATTGTCGGCACGTGAATCTAATAATAACGAAATAATCAAACACAAAGCGCAAAAAAAGGGGACTCAGTCACAGAAATGTGGCCATATGAGAAAAAAAAAGAAAAAAAGCCACGAAGCAAGCCTGAATTTAAAATTAGGCCTAAAAGATAATATATATATATATATATATATATATATATATATATATATATATAAAGGGGCATATTTTTACTTGTACCACTCTTCTCCCTCTTGTCTGTACGTTGGACCAATCGCGAGAACAATTTGTTGGAATTAAAAAAAAAAAGAAGAAGCACCCCGCGTATCATACGTACATTCTCGGCATACTTTTCTACACACATATTTGCATCAATATATTCAAACGGTCAAACACAGCAAACGCGTTATCATGACGTAAGTAGCAATTATATTCCCTCTGTACTGCGTTTCACGATAACTTAGCGAACTGTTGAGGCTATAGACCTTTGTCCGGAAGTGCTCTTTTTAGCCTCGACCGCAAGGAGCAAAAGCGAACAATAATCTCGAACCCAGGCGCTCACGGGAGGGGGGGGGGCTGCGTCGGCTGCGTCGGCCTGCGCCGCTGCAACCCGCCGCAGGCTGCTTCGATGGTGTGCCGACTGCCGTTTCGCCGGCATCGGTCCTGTTTACCGCGGTATGTGAGTATAGTGCCCGTAATGTGAGAGCCGTTTGTCCATACGCCACTTTGCCGCTGTTGGTTTCCATCTAGCCGAGCCAGAAAACATCTCGCGACGAGTTGACCGCGCCGATAGTGACGAAGAAAATGCAAACATGGCGACTGTTTGTACGATTGCTTTGGTGCCTCCGGTGTTTCGTGACTTCAACGTCCTCGTGAGAAGATTCCCCTGCCCTTCGAAGTTATTGCAAGCACCACGAGTGGCACGAAATATGTGGAATCATCGTCTCAACTTAAAATAAGCAGGCCTTCACGAGCAACGACAAAGCCGAGCAGGCGCACGGCACCGTTGTGTCGTCAGATGTTCTACAACGCCGAGGTATTTTCATGTATCATTTGGAATGGCTTCAAGAGTGGGAAATTGATCTATTTCGCGGATTGTTAACGCCGAGGCGAGTGCCCTCCGTTGCAGTGCCGTTGTCGCGCAAAGTGCAGAGAAAACCGGGTGGCGATGGCGGCGGTGCTCTTTGATCGCTTTGATCTTGCGCCGTCGGGTTCATGGAGTCCGGAGAACGTACACATCGCGACACTGTTAGCGCGAACACGACATCGGCACCTCTTCGCATTTTACTTCTAAACAGTATTAGCGAGCACAAAATTTTATTGCTTACATTATAGAACTAAATGAGCTCTTTCCGTAGCAATAATAACTTGGATGACATCCCATGGTTTCAAAGAAAAAAACCGGAAAAACCGGCGGTCGCTTGTTCGCGCTAACAGTGTCGCGCTCTGTACGTACGTGCGTCTGCTGGATCGGTGTTTTGGACTGCCTCAAAACTCTTTCTCACGCGAATTTTCCTTGTGAAGCTTAGTAGCTCATTACACCTCGTCGTCGACTGCGCTCATTTGACTACGACGCACGAGCCTGCCTGATGTGAATTTCAGTGCCTAAGATCTTTGAGGGCTAATAAAATATCGCTTCTGAACAAACGAGTCGAAGTTTCGTCTGTTATCATAACTGATCGCCCTTCACAATATTAATCAGTAGTGTTCCTAGACTCCGCCCCCACAGGCACCCTGCTTCGTTGCCCGATAGTAAGTGTCTCCTGGTACCTCGTAGAATTCCAGCTCCCACTTCAAGTAAGTACCATCCTTTAGAACTGGCAATTAATAGTTTCGAACCCAGACGCTCGCAGCGTGTGTGTGTGTGTGTGTGGGGGGGGGGGGGGGCGATAGACCGCGACCTTTCCCAGTACTAGTACGTTGCCGGCGTCGGTCTCGTTTACCGCCGTGTAATGTATCAGTGCAATTCGTCCGGACGGCACTGTGCCGTTGTTGGTTGTACGAACAACCAGAGGAAACGCAGGGTTCTTTTTTGACACTCACTGCCCGTCAGGGTTGGGCAGAAATACTCAAAAATGTATTTGGAAATACAAATACTGGGATACATTAAAATAGTAGCTAAAATACTGATACTGAAATAAATCTGGAAAAGTGTATCGCGATACGTATCGGAAATACATTTTAAATAGAGGCAAACAGTATTTGGAAATACAAATACAGGAATACATTTTAGGGAGGGAAGAAATACAAATACAGAAATACTGATACTGCAATACATTTTTCAAATTTGTTTGAGACGCCAAATGAGATGAAGCTTGAATTTGGAAGTGGAAGTTTTCGATCCCGAAATTACTTTCCCATAAGAAGTCTTCAATGGGCTCAAAAAAAGTTCCATCAAGGGGTGACCGCTGTCCCTTCCCTGACATCATGTCTGTCTGACGAGGGATGCGAAAAGACTTCGACCTCTAAATAAATTCTATGTCATCCTAAATTTCATCAAAACGTCACCACGCCCATGTCCAATAAGGAAGCCCCTGTCAACATTGATCACATGACGTCACGATGGAATGAACTGGTATTCTTGATCTGTAGGTGTGGCCTTGAACATGAAACTTTACCACGCTGCTGTATGAAAGGACAATACGTACTTTCGTTGTAGGAATTACCTTGTTGAAGATCGTTCAGGCAGTGTCATTTGGAATTTTCGAGAATAGTGGACCACCTGAAGCATCCTGGAACACATGCCTTATCTTCTGTTACGGTTAAAAAAAAAAAACGATACGGTGGAATCCCTGTTGTGAAGGTCCTTCCTGCCGACCCTTTGCCACTGACGCATGAATTGCAGCCCTCACGTTTCGCAGCATTATCCAAATAGAGACTTCGTGGATTGCGACCTGAGATTGCCGGCACAGGTGCGAGCTCTCCGAGAAAAAACGCGCTCGAGACGAGTCGCAGGTGTACGAAGTCTGGGTCGGCACAGCGAGGTCACGTCTGGCCTCCTTCCTGGGTTTCGGATCACCAGAGCAGCGGATCACGTTCACGTCGGCTGATTTCACATTCGAATATGTGTTCTGTTGAGCTTCACTGCGTGAGTCATCCTACTATTTCAAGTCAACCACCGCCAGGCTCGTGCTGCAACGAACGGTGACTCAGCTTTGCCGGCTGGGTGTGCTGTGTACGCTAAGGCAAGACAGACGGTTAGCAGCGGGCATTGGATGCCAGCAAACAATGACTCAAGAAATCCCTACCTAAGGACCTGCGGCAGAAGTTGCTCTGACTCCACTCCTGGCACGCCACCTGGTTCGAGTCCCTGACTACGCAACACTTCTCAGAAGAGAGAAGAGGACGCATAGAAAAATAGTTTGGAGAATCGGAAGGAACCTTGGTCAGCATGGTACCAATGACCCAGCATCTCCTTAACCCTGTTGCCCTTAAAAGTAAAAAAAAAAAAAAAAATATGCGCTCAGATATTTTTTTTTTTGGGGGGGGGGGAGGGGGGGGAGTATTTCTCAAGAAATGTAACGAAATACATTTCACCCTGATTGTATCGCGATACAAAGAAACATCCAAAAATGTATTTCGATACAGGAATACAGATACTGGTGAAAAAATGTATCGCGATACAGAAATACAGATACGAAATGTATTTCTAAAATACTATCGCGATACATTTGTATCGCGATACTGCCCAACCCTGCTGCCCGTCACACAATTGCCTAAGAACCGAGTACGGATGCGACGTCTACGGCTTCCACAAGTTTCCGTCCCATGCAGCTTCTCGGCAAGAATGGACAGCCGCACTCAGAAGAAAAAACTTCACTCCGAGTAAGAACTCAAGAGTGAGTGCCAGTGTACAGCAACCATTTTTTTTTTCTATGCGTACGTTTGGCGTGCGTGATGGATACAACAGAGGTGGTCACTTGTCCGTGATCAGTCGGCAGGTCGTTTACGTCGTGTACGTACGCTAGCTACGAATGGTATCTTCGTTTCGGTTTCGGTTTAGGCTCGGCAGAGCCGCGCTGCCGCAGAAAGGCAAGCAGATCGCGAAAATCGGTTTCAAACGTGCCACGAATGTAATGTCGTATACAAGAAGCCAACAATCAAGCATTTGAAAGCTACAAGAAAGCGGTAGCGAAATATTTACTACGCAAGGAACCCGGGCTGCTCGCGGATGTCAAGGGTCAACAGACACCGAGAACATCTAAGATAAGAAAGGTTTTCCCTTGTTTTCTTGATCGGGTTCTCGAATGTTCACGACATCTTCCCTGCTGAAGAACGGGCCGCGGAGGCTTCTGGTGAAGACATCTTTCACGATGTGTCGGTGCATTCGGACAGCCTGCCGCATCCAGCTCCCCAAAGCAATGCCGCCAACGCAGCCCCCCCTCCTGCCTGCCAGTTCTTTCCGCGTGGCGGCGCGAGCGTAGATAAACATGGCGGCGCCCTGGAATTGGCGCGGACACTGGTCTATAGGGCCCCGCGAACCAATAAGAGCGTCGGGGCGAGGCACGTGACCCAACGTCGCGGGAGCATTTGTGTCACCAGGGAGAAACCGGATGTCGTCTGCTAGCCGAGAGTCGTCTGCTCCGAAACCAACTAACTTCGGATGATCATCTACCGCGGCAACATGTCCGTCCCCTAGAATAGCGAGCACTTCGGGAACCGTTCACGAGACAACCATACGCTCAATTCAGCCGCGAATCTGTGACGGGTGATAATGCCAGGGCACAGTGCGATGTTCTGAGCGGAAATGGTCGATTACACGCGGCTCCGATCGCCGGCGGTCGCCAACGGCCACGGCGCTACAAGGCGAAAACAAATCGAGCGGATACAGATGTGGCGGCACTTGTTTGGTTTAGACATATATAATTGAAACTCATAAATGTGTGAGTATTTATTCTTTATTCTTCATATTTTCTCGTTATATAGATGGAATCGTACGAGTTCAATTGCCGTTAAAAGAAAAAGAAGCACAGAACTACATTTTGTCGCGGAGGGTTATGTTGCTGTGGCAGTAACGAGAGCCCGGTGGCCTCGACCACAGAGCGTTATCGCGTGCCTCGCTCCGGTGCCCTTATTGGGTCGCGGGGCCCGCAGCCTCCACAGCTCGCCAAGTTATCGTGAAACAGAGTATAAACGCTTCTGTTTCCTGTCGTTCTCAGGCACGTGGGTTCCGCATCTGGTATGTGGGCCGAAAAAATAATAAAACATTTCATCCCGGAATTAGCGAGGAAATGCAGGTGAGGCAAAAGAAGAATATGTGACAATCACGCATTTTTCGTAAACGTCATCCAGCGGCGTGGAGAGATCAAAACGATGTTTTACCGCATACCGGAAGTGACGACATTCAAGATGGCTGCGCCCTTTGTGGAGAAGGTGTATAGTACTGACTTGATGGAAATAGGGTGGTTACTAGGAGCGAGGGCAGCTGTATACCCGCCGGGAAGGGTTCCAGATCGCACCACCGTCGATTGATCACCAGCGCCACCGTGGCCAAACGAGGCAACATTGGGAAGGCTAAAATCGGCAGCGTCCCTGGCGTACGCTTGCGAGATGACGTTTTGATCACCAAGTCCGAGAGTCGAGTTGTCTTACTAAACTAACAACTGTTTTCAAAATGTATCAAACGCTGATTATATTATTGCGCATGCGTGTGTGGTATTGTGGTTCTGGCATTAGGGTGTGGGTGCCTTCCTTGGTAGGCTGAGACAACCCAAGACGGGAACTATCGGAGCGAAACTGAACGTCCAAATATTACTGCCGAAGTCTTCTACGTTATTTGCGCGAGCCTCAAAAGCTTTAAGCGAAGTCTTCGTCAAGCTTGCCTTTTGATCAGACAGTCGCCGTCTGTACTCCTGCAGCCAAGCGCGTGAACTTCCAGGCCTGTATAAATTTTCTTAACTCGCATGCGAACGTGCTTGCATGACAGGGGCACCAGCAGGGACGTTGCCCAATCCATCGTTGTACATTTTCGCACCTTAGCCTGAAATCCGGCACAACGGAAATCAAGTGCATCGTTTTTTAAAGTGTTTTGGAACGCCGAAGCAGAGCAGTCGCAAGTTGCAACTGATGCGTCGTTGGCCGCGTCTGCTTACGCATGGCGTGGAGTGAGATTTGAGAGCGAGCGCCTCACCGATGACGACCGTTAAAAAGCAGCAGGAAAAGAAAAAAAAAGCACTAGAGCGCCAGACTACCCTTGACGGCTGCGTATATTCGGCACCGATTTGAAGTCCAGGGAGCGTGGCCAACAACGTCGCAGACGTCAAAATAACGGCTCCTGTTATTTCGACGTCTAGGACGTCAACATAATATAAGCTGTTATTTTGACGTAAACAACACGATTTATTTTGGATGCCGCCGACCGCATATTGAAATGTCGGTAGCTCGGCGTGTGTGTGGCCAAATGCTCGGCGGCTCGGTGGTGTCCGCGCTGACGTGTGTTGCCGACATGCCGCCTGTGCTCGTCGCGTTCTGATGCGTATTAATTGCCGACATCCAAGAACATCAAGGTAAGCGTTTTCAAAATTTCGTTCGCCCGGTGCCGTCCGTCACTCCTGCTGCAAATGAAGATTACGTGTGCCGAAGGCGACAGAGCCCAGCCGCAGTAATTTGTCCACATTTTTCTGGAGCTGTACCTGTGTGTAATAAGACGGATTGTCACCCCTGCATAAAATAGCTGCGAAGGCCGTGCAAGCGGCGAGCGGGTAGCCTTGACTAGAGCCACTGTATATATGGAGTGGCTCCAGCCTTGACTGCCATGAGTGGAGCACCCGCTGCAGGTACAGCTCCAGAAAAATTCGTACAAAATTACTGCGGCTGGGTTCTGTCGCCTCCGGTACACGTCATCGTCATTTGCAGCAGGTGTGACGGACGGCATCGGGCGAACAAAATTTTGAAAACTCTTACCTTGATGTTCCTGGATGTCGGCAATTAGTACGCATTAGAATGTCGACAACACACATTGGGGCCCTGAACTCGTCAAACACAAAGTTGGAGCCGAAAGTTCGTGGAGCGCTCCAATTGGACTTTGGCGAAAAAAGCGCGAAGTCGTCGTCGCGCTTTTTTCGCCAAAGTTTTTCGCCTTCAACTTTTGTGAGGGATGTTTAAATATCGTGTCCAATCGTTCGGCAACTTAAAAATTGAATTTGGGGTGTCAGTGTGTGCATTTCAGCTAAGTATTTTGAAGTATAACAAAATTTGTATAGTGATTTAAAGGGGCGTGCAACGATTTGAACGTCGCAAAGTTCTGAAGCGTTTTACTTCTATTTTTTTTTTAATTTAGCGCACATTAAAAAAAACACGTCGCTTTACGCCGGAACACTGTAACTCTACCGTGTATCATCAAACCTTCAAATAAAAAAAAACGAAAAAAAAAACCCCGATCTATTTCTAAATTACAGCGCGACGTCCTCAGAGAACTATATTGCAGTGACTTATCAAGTTGTGCAATTATCTTCTCAGTTTAAACGTAAGTTCTCGAAGGCCTTTTTACCGGCGCTACAATTCTGTTATCGTTGAAGCACAGGGCTTGCTGGCTTCGCTGTAAAAAGAACACAACCGGAAGCTCTTTGTCCCAGTTGAGTACGTTACTGCGCACGTGACTCAGAAGACGACGTAAAAAGTGAGAGGTAGCACAAACATCACTGTTTTATTTCTTTTTATTTGAATAAAAATGTATAAAAACTGGCGGACGCAAGCCAACATGTTTTTTGTTCATTCTGGAAATGGCTGAAACGAACTCCCACAAGCATTGATACGAAGTCAGAAAATTATTGCATCACCGTTTAGATCTGGGGATGCCCGACTACTCTGACGCATCCTCATGTTAAAAACCAAACACTGTTATCCTCGGAAGGGCACAATAAAATCTCACACTGGGCATCAATTAAGTTTTACTATTTTTTTCAGCACTACCCAAACTTGTTTGCTATTGGTTTGTCACCGCGAATATCTGGAAGCCCCGCCAGATACTTCAGATTATTCTTTGGGTTGCGCCGTCATCATTCCAGTGGAACACGTCAATGGTACTTGTCAATTCAAATGCCACTTGTTTGATAATTGCTTTTGTTATGACACCAGAAGTGCGGGGTCTACACCTTGAGAGCTCGAGGCAATAAAGGTTGTTAGGCACCTGCCTAAAACCAGAGTTGTTCCGTGCTCTTGACTGAGCGGCAGAAAACCGCCGAGTTGCGACACATTGCAGGAACATTCACGGATTACCTTTGTTGTTGATAAAGGCAGATTCGTTGCTAGCTCACTGAACCTTGTTTTTCGATCCATTCACTTCAGCGGAGGTCCTCTTGACGTTGTAGGCTTTTGCGTAGAATCGCATGAACATGGCGAAGAAGAAGGCAGCCTGAGCGAGGACGATGACCGAATGAATCTTTGGGTAGCCGCAGTTCACGAAGAGGGGAATCAGGATGTGAACGATCATGATGACAAACTGCACGAGCTGAAACTGCGTCAAGTAGCGCTTCCACCAGAGGTACGGACGGACGGCGGGACCCAGGAGCGACAGGAAGTAGTAAGCGTACATGACGACATGGACGAAGCTGTTGAGAATGGTACCTAGGGCCACTTGTCCGTCCGGACCGAAAGTCAGACCGTACCACCCGTTGAAGACCACCAGGACGTGATGGACAACGTGGAGGAAGGACACGTGGGAGTCTTTCTTGCGGAGAACGAAGAAGATGGTGTCCAGGAAGTCAGCGATTCTCACCCAAAAATACCACCAACAAAGTTCCAGATACTCCTTGGAGACCCTGTCGTTGGTGTCGTAGTCGATGCCCTGGCAGACGATGTCGTAGCCCCCACCAAAGTACGACAGTCTCATGTAGTTCTTTACGAAGTACGCGTTGAGGAATACCATGGAGAAGTTGTAGATAAGGATGACGGGCTTGAGGTTCTCGTACGGCTGGCGGTTTTTCATGAAGCGGGGCCCTCCGACCTTGACGACGTACACGTAGCCGGAGAGTAGCGTGACCAGGAACCACAGGTTACCGGCGATGAACCAGTCCATGGTCCGTGGATCGCGTCGGAGGAAGCCATCGGTGGCGTTGGCGGTGAAGGGACTCATCTCGCGGTTCGCTGGTGGCCGACTCTCCCGAGCAATGTGACGCGTTCTGAAGCCGCCTACACCGTGCAAGAACGCGAAAAACTTAAAGATGGGTTCGTGTGCAGCTTTTATGTACTTTGTGAAAAGGAAAACAAACGCCGAAAGTATGGCTACGCCCTCATTTCCCGTCATTACACGAGGAAGCTTGCAACGACGTTATCTGTAGTCCAAACAACTCCTTTTTGTGCAGTTCAAGTAGAATCCGCTGGCTTTCTTCCAGGCAAGGTATTTTCCCAGCGTCATGAGAACGCACGCTACTCGCCGTTTTGACGTGATTGGTTTGTTTAATTTTCGGGTCGACGGAACGGGTGTTGGCACGTCGCGATTTACCTGTAAGGCTCGTTTTCTCGTTTATACTTCGTCTCACCCTACGATGGACTAAAGACGAAAGCTACGGACCGCGAGATCCAATCACGAGCCACTTAGAAATTGTGCGGTATCTTTCTTCGATGCACGTATCGGTACCCGCGTCTCGGATCACTGATAAGGGGACGGGTGGACAGTGGTTCGAATTGAAGAGGGCTGAGTGACTCAACAATTGTACATCGCAAAAAAGCCATGACATATAGGCTCTTTGCAGCGTCGAAGCTATAGAAATGATGCGGCGCTTTTAGATTCGAGCATTATTCGTTCACCCCTAATCAATGTTAAGCGTGTCATAGTATAGCGTGGAACGTGATTGGACCTGGCGGCCCGTGGCTTTGGCCTTTAGTCCATCGTAGGATGAGACAAAGTATAGTCAGTTCGTTTAATGCACTGGGTGGTAAGTTTCGAACGCCGTTTTTTTTAACGAGGAATAAAATGCCCGTATGTGGCCTAGATGCCCATGAAACCTTGTTGCGTTACTAATATTACTTCATAGACATAGTTTCGCAAACTGTGCCACAAACTTAATTAAACAATAAAAAAAATAAAAAAGTATGCGTTGCAGTATTGCTTATTACATAGCTTCAGTCACAGGACCGAGTAATTATAACGGTTTGGTTACTATTACAGCAGCTGATATTGTAAACATTAAAATAAGTTGATTCGAGAAATTATTTAGATTTCGGATAAGAGTGAGGACGAATAGAAGTAAGCGACAAACAAGCGTGTGTTTGTTGCCGCTTTATGCTTGGTTTCGCCTTAAGTCAAGACGCAGCCGACGCTATAAACTTAGGGGACCAATCAAACAGCGTCAAAAGTGCAACTTCACGGTGTTCGTCAAGTGTCTGCACGTGTTCAATCATCGCTGAACCAATCGTGTGCAGGGAACACCTAGTGACTGGCGCTTTTGCACGCCGCTCGATCGGTTGCATCAACTCGTAGCGTCGGTAGCGTCTGGACTTGAAGCGAAACGAAGTATACCATCTGGTTGCTTCCAGAAATAGTAGGTGACAAGTTGAGAGTGAAGTGGAAGCTCCTCCCACCTCTTCGCACTTCAGCGGAGCGAAAGCTGGTGAGGAGACGACTCTCCTGTCCGGCGTTCGCTCTGTTAAGGATGAAAGACGTAGGAGGAGCTCCCACTTCACTCTTAAAACGTCACCGACTATAGCCATGGCCTCCTGTGTATTCTTTCAAAACCATGCTCGGCTCATCTTTGTGTTCGACCGTACCTGTCGCTAACACTCTAACGGAGTCGATCAAGCAGCTCCAAAGTTGCATCATTGTCCAGGCGCTCATCGTCGTCTCTGGACGTCTACTCTCTTCCCGACTCGATCCAATCACGCGCAGAAGAAAGCGCAAGATCACGGGGCATTTAAGCCTGTCCGACGGCTTTAGCTGGGAAAAGCAGACGCGCAAAGACGACCAAGGCGCCGTGAAGAAGCACTGTTGGCGCAGCTCGTTTGATTTAAGTTTACTAGATATGAGCTTCCTACAATTAGCGACATTTTTTGAAGCGCCGACTGCGTGACGGTACAGATTTTAGAAAGCGAATGGCGGCGCAAAGCAGAAGAGTGAACTGAATGATGCCACTTTGTTCCTACGGAATGTGCTTCATCGTTAGTTTAGTTGTCATTACTTGTAAAAAGCATCGAGGGACTTTAGATTGACCCCATCGGATCGTGCAGCTTCGGCCAATTTCTCGGATATCAGACAGAAAGTATTGCACAAATGACATATTGTACGGGCGTACCTAGAGCCGTTCATTCAGCTGTATATACGCTTGAAAGTAACACCGCTTCAGCCATATTTGACGCTCATTAAAACCGTTGTTGGCAATTATCCGAAACTCTCTACAGATCTCCAATCACAGAAAATGGTTTTCCATCCTTGCGGAAATGTTCAAACCGTTCGCGAACAGAACAAGAAAAAAAAAAAGACCGTATCTCCACGTGGTGCATGATGTTGATTGGGGCGAAGCTCTGGTGGTGCTGATGATACTGATTTTATTCTTCATAGGTAGTGCTGATGGTGCTGATTTTTTTTTTTATTGCTCATAGGTAGGGCTAAGTTCCGGGTTGCGTTTCGACTCCATTATTACTGCTTTAAGGTCGGTGAAATGCAGAGCCATGCATGCAAAGTTTAACGCGATTATATACGCATTTGACCGCAGAGCCCTCTCCTGTATAGACGTTGAGCGGCTACATGCAACGTTTCATCCATGACATCCCCAGCTCTTGAGTTACTACCACATCTCAGAGCCCCCTACTCGTCCCGCAGTCGTGGCCGAGTGGTTAAGGCGATGGACTAGAAATCCATTGGGATCTCCCCGCACAGGTTAGAATCCTGTCGACTGTGCAAAAATTTGTTTCTTTTTTTGTGAGCACGGACGCCGGACGGACGGACGGACGGACAGGGCTAGACCCTAAGGAGCTTCGCCCCTAAAACAATTTCAACCGAACTGCCCGACCCCGCGTCTATGCACACCGACACACCGTTTATACACCAGCCGTCGTATTGGCCACGCCTCCCAACACTGAAAATATTACTGGCCAGGAGCCCTCTTAAGGGTGCAGGGTAAGGCCTATAGACCTTTCCAAAAACGAGCTTGTGGCCGGAGCCATTTTGAGCGTTCGTGCGTATGGCGCGTGCTTTGCTCGCTTTCCGAAGCGACGAACACGCACGTGCTGGGCTGTGAAGATCGCACGCTGGACTGTGATTTTGTAAACATTGAAAAGGTCTATACACCCCATGCATGTTAGACCATGTTCAGGAACATTTTCCTCTGTAATTAGTATTAATTTTTCTGTCACACACACACGCGCACACACACACACGCACACGCAAGCACGCACGCACGCACGCACGAACGCACGCACGCACGCGCGCGCGCGCACAGACACACACACACACACACACACACACACACACACACACACACACACGCGCGCGCGCGCGCATCTGTTTGCATTTTTTTGTTGATGTCTTTTTCATTTTTTCTTTGTTGATACCTGTAAACCTTCGCCACTTCACCACTATATATATATATAGTCAAACGTCAATGTAACGAAGTCGGTAAAATTCGGAATTTACTTCGTTACATTGAAATTTCGCTACATAGAAAGTCGGGGCTAACTTAAATAAAGTTTCCACAAATGTTTCTCGGGTGCACAGAACTCACCGAAAACGTCTTCATTTGGGTTGAAACTAGTCCGTCACTTTTTTCTGGAACACTCTTGACATTATTATTGGCATCACACGTATGTTCGCATAGCCAGATGGCCTGCATCACGTCTTCGTCTTGGTGTGTGCTTGCGAACCGCTTCAAGACATCGATTGCGTCCACCACTTCATGGTTACTGGGCACATCGCAGGTGTCTTGCTCATCAGGCTTGGTGTCGTCCCCGTCTCGCGAGTTCCCATGAACATCGCTAGCTATCGCCTAGTCGGTCAGCTCCTCCGTCGCATGACAGCAGAGTCGGCGTATAGAAAGTCGTCGAGGTCGACGTTGTTAGGGGTGGCTTCATCGCCTTCAAAGCTCCATCGCTAGGACAACGAGAAATGCACGCTTTCAGTTAGGTTTCGAAACCAACTACGCTGCGCGAACGAAGCCGACGGAAGAAACGGCGGTGGCTCTAGTGTCCTCTAGTGGCCGTTCTGTACACCCCACTCGCCAGATTCGGCCCATTTCACCCTTTGCGCTTTATCGGGGGCCCGTTTCAGCGCATGTGCTTCCCAAAATCTTCTTTACGACCCAAACGTTTGTGCCGAATTGTACGTAAAACTTCGTTACATAGAAATTTCGACAAACGGGACTTCGTTACATAGAGGTCAAAAATACATGGCGTGCATACACTTGCGGTTAGAAAAAGTTATGTACTTCGTTACATCGAGGGTTTCGTTACATAGAAGTTTGTTACATCGAGGTTTGACTGTATATATACCGGGTGTTTTTGCGAAGACTTTCAAAACTCCTAAAAATTAGGGCGTTTAAAAAAAAAAAAAGAAAGAAACTGTCATCGAGAACAAAGTACCAGCCATGGCGGACGTCAGGAATCGCCGAAAACATACTAATTAGCCAGCTGATTAATTACAATTTGTTAATGAACTTTTTAATTACTGAAAATAGACATGATTCCAATTAGAAAGTTGCTGAGCGTTATCGAAAACTACTAAATCAGTCATTTTCAGAAAGACTTTGAGCGCGTGAGAAGAGTAGGAGCGCATTAAAGTTACCACTCGTGGAGCAGGTACAAGGCTGGGGCTGGATAAGAGGCGGAAAAATCGCGCGGGCGCCTTACCGCAACCGCTAGCCTTGTACCTGCTCCACGAGTGGTACCTTCAGTGCACTACTACTCTTCTCACGCGCTCAAAGTCTTTCTGAAAATGACTGATTTAGTAGCTTTCGATAACGCTCAGCAACTTCCTAATTGAAACTATATGTCTATTTTCACTAATTAAAAAGTTAATTAACACATTTTATTTAATTATCTGGCTAATTAGTATGTTTTTGGCAATTCTTGACGTCCGCCGTGGCTGGTAGTTTGTTCCCGAAGACAGTTTCTTTTTTCTTCAAACGCCCGACTTTTTAGGATTTTTGAAAATATTCGCAAAAACGCCTGGTATATAATTTTATTCACAATTTTGTTTTTTCTATTGAACTAAATATAATAAAACCAATCGAACATTAAATTTTTTAACACATTTTGTTTCTAGTATTAAAGATTTAACTCTCTTGGTGTATTAAAATGTCTAACACAAAAACTGTGACCGATTCGTGAACTGTGTGGAGGAAGTAGTGCACTCTATTCCCCTCTCGTGCGGCAAGAGATACGTCGGGTAAACGGGGCGCTAGCTGCCTCAATGATCGCTTGCGAGAGCATAAGTATAACGTTTTTAAAGTTGTGTCAGGTCACCTTGGCCTGCATTGCCGAGTCTGTTGTTGCACTCCCGTCTTTGACAAGTGTGGAGTGATTAGGAGAAATAAAAACAAACTTACTCGAGAAATCAATGAGGCGCGGGAAATTTGAAGATTGGGGGAAAAATGTGTCAGCACTCCTTCACTATCTTTATCCGATAAGGAATGTTTCTTTTTAGACACAGAGTGAGAGCGCATAACGGTGGCTAAGGAGCACATGACGTCCATGTCATGTATTTTATCTTCGTTTTTGTTTTTTGTTAAGACGTTAAAGTATTTATACTTGATGTTAGCACGAATAAACTTCAGTTGTAAGTCAGCGCCTTGTTCGTGTACCTTCTTGTTGTCCGTGTCCTTGCGCTGTTTTAGGTTTTAATCACAAAATTACTTTTTTCGTTTTGGCTGAATATGTGATAAAGGCCAAAATGTATACAATTTCGGATTTTAAATCAACCTTGATGCGTAGTTGAGAACAATCAACTCCCACACACTCAACTAACGCCGCGCGAGCAATATTACTAGTACGGCATTTGAAGCGCCTGGGACACGTATAACCTTCTCCACTTGTTTGGAGTTACAAATATTGCCGCCACAGTTCACTTTAGGTAGAAATATCACCTAAAGTTCGCTTTCCTACAGGTATACAAGTGACTCGTTCATGTCTTCTTAATGAAAACGTTGAATTTTACTTCTCTTTTTCAAAAATTAGTCGGTTAGAAAGACTAATTGCGATTAAAGCATTAACTGATAAATCGCTAGGTTAATGGATCGAGTACCCAGCCCTAGTTATTAACGTTTTTCACGGGTCTACAATAGCCTAACGTGTTCTGATCATTTTTAACCCAACGATCCTTGTCACGCAGTGAATGAAACACCGTGGGAACTCGGGAAGACCTACTCCTGATTGGAGGTAATTCTTCGCCGCTTACTCAGTAACGTCGCGTTGCATATTGATCAAGCGTGGGGGACGACGAGCGAGCGAGACGCGAAGACTGCACCATATCGTACACTATGGTTACATTGTTCAACCGCTCGGTCATCGAATCCGAGGAGTGTAAGTTCTTTCCCAATGCCGCAGAGAACTATATACAACGAGAAATCTGCGCGAGGCAACGATCATGAGGAGACGTGACCTGTGCACCTACACTCGATAAGCGTCGTCAAGGTCTTTTTTTACGTGGCTTCGTGCTGTTTGCTTCTTACGCTTTTGTTTGACTTTGTCGTCAAAACCGGGGAATCAAGTCTGTTCCGCGGTTTAACACGCTAGAAAGGGGAACACCTTGATATTTTACCCCTGGTTAATGATAACCATTACTTCCATTTGAAGAAAAAAATGTTGGAGCAAGAGGGGGAAAAAACTTCAACAAGAAGCTTGACTGGCCCTCAGACCGGTCGGGCCGAGGGCCTATCATGATATTGTATTAAACATTAGTATTTTTTTTTTGTTTTACCGCAATTTTGAGTTTGCTTGTTGTGCGTGGCCTCCGTGATTGCCGCGGCCATTACCACCTATACTTGAGGACAACGTTTCTTGGCAACGAAGCCAAATAACGGCAACCATGCGCTCGCGCACATCTAGTGCCGATCACAGCTTTGCTCACTCTGTCTTCCACTGCTTCGGAAATGCTAGAGCCACTAAATGAGCTGCGCTTAGAGTATCGGCACTCTGTTCCCCGACATTGCTGTGGGCGCCGCCATTTTGGCTCGAATGCAGAGCAGACGCAACTACCGATCGTCCTGATTCAAAAGTGCGACTTCCTCAGCATTAGATTCGGTGTTAGGAAGCTCATGTAATATTGCTTTGCTTTGTTGCGAACTGCTTAGACATTTGTGGAGGACGGAAGAGCGTTTCCTGTGATTTCAGATCAAGCTTCAGATAACTGGCAACCATGATTTTAAGACACAATATGGCCAAATGTCGTTACTCTGAAGCGTAGCTTACTGAGTGGTACTACGAAATGCCAAGACGAAGACGCGTCTGCTCCTTTGCGGCGTCTCGGCGTGTTTTCCGCTTTGGGGCGGATCAGGGATCCACTAACAATGAGGTCATGGGCAGGCCTTGTCTCCTATGTGATATTGGCCTTAAGCTCTCCTCCGGCCGCTCGGTGCGCTTGGCCACCCATAAGAAGGAACGTAAGCAGTGAGCGGCAGTATATGAGCTGGTCCAGTTTAGTGTTAGCTACAAGGGGTAAAATTCCACGTGGGGTACCTCCGCCATGTCAAGCCACGAAACCGGCTGCATTATTACGGGAATAGTAAATGCGGCAGCCCATTCCAACCTCATTTAGATGCGGAGCATCTCTTGCTCGGGTCTATGTCCCGCGGCGTCGGCGTTGTAGTCTGCACTCACACTACGCATGCTCAACTCTCCTCCTTCCCTCTCTGCAACAGCTGCGCGTTACTCTCTCCGCTCTCTCTCTCTACCAGCTGCGCGTGCACTTCGCGTGCGTTCGATTCTAATCACACCGCGCGCGCATGCGCAACTCTCCTCCTTCCCTCTCTCCAACAGCTGCGCGTTACTCTCTCCGCTCTCTCTCTCTACCAGCTGTGCGTGCACTTCGCGTGCGTTCGATTCTAACCACACCGCGCGCGCACGCGCAACTCTCCTCCTCTAGTCTCCTCTCCTTCAAGTGTGAAAAAAAATAAACGGCGAGCGGCAAGCGTTCCAAGTTTCTCTGCCGCGAGCCGCGACGAAGGCTCGCGTAGGGGGTAACGCTAGGGCAGTCGGTGGCGCCATCTCTCGACGTCAGCACGCAACTGACTCTTTCCTCGGAACCAACACGATGCTCTGCATCACCCCATGGTTCCCCTCGGGAAGATGGTGTAATTTTTTTTCAACAGCTTGACCGTTGACGTATGCTCGGGGCTCTTTGTGAGCCTTTTTTTCCCACCCCGGCCGGAACGCCGCTGGGCCAATGGTTAACTTTCTGGGACACACCGTGGAATACAAAGAAAAAAGTTCTCAAGAAAATATCGAAATCCTAATTGATTCGAGTTGTATGATACCTAGGCAATCGGATAGTTCTCAGGAACATTACGATCTCTTGTCAAGAAAAGCAGAAATTGACAATTGTTTGACCGTGGTGAATAGGATTCAACGAAAAAATAAATAAAAAGAAACGTAAAGTTGTGAAATAAACACTATATACGCGAATAAAAGTTTAATTACTGCTGATTGATATTTTATGAGTGGAATCTAAAATATTCCCGGGGAACGTTGCGATGTTCGTTGCCGTTCAGTCGAAATTCTCATTTTAGTGCATGCGCCGAGGCGTTCATGTCGAAGAAATTTGGGGACGAGTAGATATTGCCGCACCCTGCACCACTCTATTGCTCCAGTGCGCCAAGTCATTGTGCTTTCTGAAGGAAGGCATATAGTGTGTTTAGATTACAGTGTGTTTCCAGCCGCTCCATCGGTGTCATGGGTTTATGTGCCGCGTTTGCGATACCAGATGCGAGGAGGCGACCAACGCGTTAGTCGTCTGCAAGTGTCCCTGCCTGGATGGATGGATGAATGGATGTTCATGGCTATACCCTTTGTAACGGGCGGTAGCTTGCGCCACCTAGCTTGAGTCTAAAAACACAAACGTATGGTTTCCCCCGCCCTTCTAAGCCAATTCCCCCCCCCCCCCCCAACTATAACCAGTATAACCAGGCAGTGTGGGATAGTTATGCTCGTTTTCCTCCTCGCCACCCGACGACCCAACGCATGCCCACTTGCAATCAATCAGATCAAGAAACGTCCGCCATTAACTTGCAAACGTTCCCCATGCTTTGAGTTGGTCCCTTTCATAAATCTCGGCTTTCTAGGAAAGCACTACTTGTTGACTGCACCGCTGTCCACAATTACATGGTGTTAAGGGCTGGGGGACGGACAGGTTGGAGACCGGGTTAGGGCTATATGGTGACGATGTTTTAATGGGACATGAGATGATTGTAGCGTCCGGTGGTAAGTCCCATTCCGTCTCCGCCGCGCGTGTTCGCGGGTCCCCCTTTTATAGCCCCGGTGACGTGACGATGTTGCGTCACCGGCGGGATTCTGGTGATTGGTGGTGGCTGCTGGCTTGGATGAAGATGAGGTACAGCAGCCACTCTTATTGGCCCGGAGGTTTACGTCGTCGCAGCAGCAGCTTCTCTTGATGTTGGAGAAAGAGGAAGACGAAGACCCGTTGGTGTTGGTTACTTCAGCTGATGTTCGAAAGCCTTGTTTCCGGGTCTTCGTGAGGGTCTCTGCCAAGCGAGGGTGTTGCGGACCGTCCCTGTAAGTGTGCCCTAGATGGAGCACGGCGTCGCCGGGGCTTGGAACGTAACAACTTCCCCGGCAGCAGGGTGGTCTCTTTCAGCAGTGCCAGCTTCCAACTGGCCGATGAAAAGACCTCAGGAACGCCGCGGCTGACGGGCATCCTGAACACATGAAAGAACAGAGACCAAGACAGCAGGGAACACAGGCACCAGACTCGAACCCCAAAGAGCCGTCAAGCCTTCACTTTGTTCCTGCTGTACCCCTCACGCATTTGTTCACGAACATCCGATATGACGCTGACAATGATCATGAATAAAACATTTCGAAAGAACGGCGCTATCTCATCGACAACCCGCTGTGATCGTTGGACAGAACCAAACCTTAAGAATGTCCCGTGATGCGTTAATACACTGCAAAATTCAAAAGAGAAAATTACCCCACTTCCCGTAGTTTTCATATGTAAACTTTTTAGGAAGGACAATGCGCTTGTCGTTTAACGAACTCCTTAGAAAACATTTTTAAGCTGTTACGTGCACTGTGCTGCGAATACGCTGGATTTAGCTGTACTATACTGCAAGTGAAATCACTCACCTCGAGCTCAATATACATAGACAGATGCTACATATTCTTAAGGAACCCTAAGAAAAAGTTTATTTACAACTACAATCTTCGCTCCTACTGGCAGACGCAACCTGTAGGAATCTGATATCTTTGTTCCAACGTGGCAGGATTTAACTTAAGGTACTTGGTACGTTGCCGGGGTTCTGTCGTGGCGACTTCAGTCGAGTTCGTGAACGAACTGCATCTACGTTCACACTGCCTGATTGCGCCTATCTTAATCAAGGTGTCTTTTATTTGCTCGAGGATGTCATACTTATAGAGCGGAAGCGAGTACGCTTTAGGTTTTGTATTAAGTCCTGACTTACCTGAGTTGGAAAGAAAGCTTTTTCTCTTTCGGCACATCAGTGAAATGTGGCCTGGTCGATGACAGACGTAACATATGATTGGTTTTCGTGATTCACAACCCCTGGTAGCAGTCTGCTGGATGTTAGTATCTTCAATTTGTGTGTTTTGGAGCTTTACCAATTTACGTTTCGACTTTCTTTTCTTCTTACTTTTGGACTTACTACTTTTGGTTTTCGGGTCTTCTGCTACAGAAAGCTTATCGTCGTCGCTCAGCTGGTGTCGCAACTCGTATGCGTCGGCAAGCTCCGCAGCTTTCTCGGCAGTCGTCACCTCTGGTTTGAATTTAACACAGTCCATCACAGATAGTGGAATACTCCAGAGAAACTGTTCTAGACAAAGCATCTCTATCACTTTATCGTGATCTCCAAAGACTCCCGAGCTTTTCAGCCATTCCACCATGTTGGCTCGCAACGTGTAGGCGAAGTCAGCATAGGACTGGCTTGGCTCTTTCTTTCCATTCCTAAACTTCTGGTGGTAGGCCTCCGTGGACAACTTGTATCTTTTAAGTAGGCTCGCCTTCACACAGTCATAGTCTGAAAATTGCTCATCTGTGAGTCTAGCCATAACTTCTGCAACTTTGCAAGGCAACAGTGCCAGAAGACGAAGTGGCCATGACTCCTTTGAAAAGGACATGTGTTGACAAACTCGCTCAAAATTAACTAGGAACAATCCGATGTCGTTTTCAATCTTAAATGGCTGCATTAACTCGCTCATCTGAAACATTTCCCTTCCACTGTTAAATGTATTAGTGTTAACACTCAAATCTCCGCGCTCAAGTTCTGACCTTCTGAGCGCTAGCTCTTCTCGTCTAAGGTCCGCTTGCTTTTCTTGTTCTGCGGCCTCACGAGCCGCCTGCATCTCTTTCTTTCTTCGTTCCTCTAACTCCAGAGCCGCGTGTTTTTCTCTTTCTTTTTTCTCAGCAATGCCATTCCAGACATCCTGGATCTCATCTTCAGGGATTGTTTTCTCTATCTCTGCGATTAGATGACCTTTTCTGACCGCTTTGGGAATATCAATTTCTAGGGCTCTGCTCAGCTCCAATAGCGCTTCCTTTCTTAGTTTCCGAAGATCCATCTCAACTCTGGGGGTCAGTCAAACAGTACTGTGATAGTCTATCAGAACTCTATCGACCTAACTTTTCAAATTACAAAAAATACGTACTTCAAGACAAACTCTCCATAAAACCTGCGCTCTAAGCGTCTTATGGTACACTACACCCAAAAGAACATGAAAACTTCGGCAGAATCCTTCCTAGAAACCTTTTCCAATGTTGAGCTCACCTTTGGCTCAAAGGAATCCTACGGGAAACTCACAACAGGGAAAAACAAGGCCCGCATCTAAAGTAATATTAAAATTGCGTTTAAAGTTTCCTTGCATGCCGGACTGCTTATTTTCCGTAAGAGTAGTCACGGTGGCTACCAGGCTGCACAAAATTCACAGCTTGCGTCAAAACAATTCTCTTAAGAACTGGCTCTGCCTCAGAACCAAACAGTCACTCGTTGAGAAGCGTTCAACCTCATTGAATCTGTTTCGAACACTTCGCCTTGCGGGCGTTACAACCTCTCAAATTCCGAGAACAAAGCACATTTTTGTTAACCTAGGAACGATCATGAAGACTCGGCAGCTCCCCGAAATTCGAGCCCAATACCCGCGAAACCCGGCCACCCGATCTCTGCCCTTCCGCCCGTCCTACCAGCCAGATGTCAGCGACGTCGTTCCGATGTCCGCAGAAGGACCAGGCACCACTGACGGCTGAACCTTGGGCCGTGCTCAGGCGCTGGCTCAGGGCGCTCAGGGACGTTCGACGCCGGCTGACACCTCTTCTTCCTCAGCTGGAGTGTGGCCGCTGCGCTCATCCGGGCCAGGAAGGATCCCACCGCTGCCACCAGTTGTTAAGGGCTGGGGGACGGACAGGTTGGAGACCGGGTTAGGGCTATATGGTGACGATGTTTTAATGGGACATGAGATGATTGTAGCGTCCGGTGGTAAGTCCCATTCCGTCTCCGCCGCGCGTGTTCGCGGGTCCCCCTTTTATAGCCCCGGTGACGTGACGATGTTGCGTCACCGGCGGGATTCTGGTGATTGGTGGTGGCTGCTGGCTTGGATGAAGATGAGGTACAGCAGCCACTCTTATTGGCCCGGAGGTTTACGTCGTCGCAGCAGCAGCTTCTCTTGATGTTGGAGAAAGAGGAAGACGAAGACCCGTTGGTGTTGGTTACTTCAGCTGATGTTCGAAAGCCTTGTTTCCGGGTCTTCGTGAGGGTCTCTGCCAAGCGAGGGTGTTGCGGACCGTCCCTGTAAGTGTGCCCTAGATGCAGCACGGCGTCGCCGGGGCTTGGAACGTAACAATGGTTCGTCCTCCGAGTGGGCGATTCTTATGTGTGCAACGAGCACGACACCGCGCAGCGTAGTAGACAAAATCCAAATATTGCGATGCTACAGAAATTAGTTGTAGGTACTAAAGCCCCTCTATAATTAAAGTAACGCGAACTATTGTGCTCAGCTTTCCTCCTTGGCAACGCCCTCCCCCTCAAATGTTTCTCTTTCCCGTTCAGGCAGACGATTTTTGAGCGCGCCGTGAGCGGAAAGAGACGAGTGCTGCATCGGTGCTCGACCGGAGGGCGATACACACATGCGTTGAATCCGACCGTATGCGAGAGTCGCCATGGCAACAGCTGCGTCGGCTCCAACAAAACAAAACACAGTTAGGTGATTGGTGCGCGACCGAAAAAATCCGCCTGGTCCTGATATTGAACCAGGAACCTCTCCATTTCTAGTGGAGCGCTCTACCAACGGAGCTAACCAGGGGTTAGACGTCAGTAAAGCTGACGGTTTTTATCAGCTCCCACAAGTCTAACACAAACAAGGGTGAACGGCTTTTTCGGTTGCACACCAGTCACCTAGCTGTGTTCGGAGATTTGTGTTTGTCCTTTGCCCCCCTTGTTCCCCTTCTCCGGGATTATTTTCGTCATTTTTGTCGAGCTCGCTTGCACCTTTGGATTTAATTGAATTATAATCATAATCTTAAAATACATGCCGTTCACCCTTGTCGGTGTTAGACTGGTGGCAGCTGATAAAACCCGTTTGCTCTACTGACGTCTAACTCCTGGTTACCTTTGTTGGTAGAGCGCTCTACTGAAAATGAAGAGGTCCCTGGTTCGATAGCAGGACCAAACGGATTTCTTCCGGTCGCGCACCGGTCACCTATCTGTGTTTAGAGATTTTTGTTTGTACTTTGTTCCCCTGTACCCCTTCTCCAGGGATTATTTTTGTCATAACTTGCAAGTTTACCTTACGGTTTTGTGTTTTCTTTAAGATTTCAGCTCTGTTTTTTTTTTTGATCTTGTGAAACATTGATATCTTCAAGATAAAAGATTTAAGCAACTTTTGTATATATCGTCAATAAAGGGTTAAAAAGTACCGTCGGTACCTTTTAACCATTTACGCCTGGAGCGCGTCTCCGACGGGAGTATTCAGCGTGCTCTTCCGCCCATGCACCGAACCTGGTCCCGAAGGGGCAACGAATGACGTCATAAAAGCCGTAGGGTGATGCTGTCGAATCTCGCGATCTTGGTGGTTTGTCGTAGAAGTTGCGGCAAGAAGCACGAGGAGTGTTGCTGTCGTCGCGGCGTCCCAACTGCTGGCTGCCGAAGCTCCCGTGGACTGTCAAGCTGGAGAACGACCTGCAGAAGAACAGGCGTCCTGCCACATTCACCGCCGCTGTTGTGACACAACCAGGATCGCGGTCGGCGATCGCGTGGCACTTACTTCCATGACATCATCAGACGGAAATCGAGGAACCGCTTTTTTTTGGACGCTGTAAATACACCAGTCCAGGCGCCACAGTACGACGTCAAAGAGCTGACATTGTTTGAGGCTGGGACCCACCCAGCGACCTGCTGCTGATGTGGTTGGTAGTTCTACCACGAGTCATTTTATTTCCGTACGGTCCCTCCCGAGCAAAGGAGCGGACGGAGTAAGCTTGCACCCACCGCTAAACTTGGAGGCCGTGTACAATGTGTAGGCTGGTTTCTGAACTCGGGTGGTCTCCTGTCCCATGGGCTGTCTCTGTTTTAGCCTAATGCTTCAATTCTTATCTGGGTTGATACAATGATTTTGGCACGCTGGGATTGTTTTGTTTTTTATGTGTTCTTATTTTTTTTTCCTCGCTTTGTACCAAGCTGTGCATGCTCCTTCTTAACCTTTCGCGCTCGCTTGGCCGCAAATAAAACTAGTTGTAAGCTTGCCCTTGTTCTTGTCCGCTCTTTCGTGTTCGTCCTTTGTGTTTGCGCATGTATGTTTACTCAGCACCATGAACCAACAAGCCAAACAACAAGTCCTGCTGAAGGTCTATATAACGCAGTGCGGGGCACTAGGTGGTCTCTGGTCACAAACAATTTGCTGGATGATAAAAGAAAACGGGGCTGTTTCTGCGGTGCTTCGCTGCTAGCTACGTCAAAACGCAATATATATATTTTATATATATATATATATATATATATATATATATATATATATCTTAAAGTTTAATGAAGGCCCTAATTTGCTGACTTGGTTGAGACGGGCCTCGTTCCCTCCCTTGGCCCTTGGTTTTACCACAACGGGCCCATCTTTCTTTTCTTCCCTAGCCAAACACTCTTCTCCTGCGAGGCGTTGTGAAGACAACCTGGTTTTTTGCGAGGCATTGGGGCATTTTGCGAGGTACTCTCATTCAGCAAGCGTATGTCTTCTATCATAGGGTGGATGAATGATATTAGCTGTACTCTTTTTATCGGGTGGTAGCTTGCGCCACCTTACCTAGGAACATTTACAGCCCTCCCTTTTAGCTTTTACTATAAATTATGTCTCTTCTTAAATTATCTGCCCCTTCATTTTCGTGTATTATCACGCTTCTGTAGATCTTTTTTTTTTGTGAGTATAAAGAAATAAAAAATTATAAATAAACATACTCTTCTGGGATCATAAATTTCCGTTCCTCCACTCTTTTATCCTCGTCAGCGAAACCCGGAGTTCCCGTCAAACACGCCATCCCTTTAGAAGCCCCGTGCCCTTCAAAACCGCATGTTCCAGCGTCTTGTTCTCATCATGGCGTACGACACATATATGGCTATATATATACATTTTTTTTTTAAAGTTTAGCCCTATATATATTTGTTATTGATCACTCACATTCTCACCGCAAACAGTAGAGAGCTCCCCAGTGAAATATCAAATATCTTTTTCTTTCTTATGCCCGTCTTTTGAAACCTGTACATTGCTAAAGCTGATTTTGCTTGCATTCTCCACTCTCACATTTTTTTTTCCCCTCTCTTTTCCACCGAACTAGTCTAATACGTCCCGCCACTGGTGTGTCGGTATTTACGTGCCAGCTTTCGGGTTTCGTTCGTTCATTTTCTGTTTAAATGTTTTACCTATAACTGCTCGTATACTTTCCATTCCTACCGGATATCCTTTATTTGTCTTAACCTTCGTTCCAATTCAAGTTTAATAATTGCCCCTCTGCTCTCAATGGACGACCAGTTCATGCCCCTCTGTACACCCTCATCTGGTGTGTTTCCATATAGTCCCAGAGCCAATATTGCCTAGGCTCCTTTGTGGAATTTCCAATTTTGATCGAACTTCGGACCTCGTGCGCAGTAACCCAGCTGCGAAAAGATAGTCCAGGCAGCGGCATTCGTTTTCGCGTGCCGTGACCACTTCAGGTCTAGTAGCCGAATTTACTTTCCCTTTACTAGACATATTTCCTTCGTGTCCGTCTATCTTTCCCTCGTTGAGCTGTACCTCCATATATTTGGTATTTTTCTACACGGTCTATTGCAACCGACGCTTCGCAACTTTTTGATCTTGCAACACGTGCCGGTAAAGTTTCGAAATCATTACTTCGCGAAATCATTACAAAAGACTCGTTCGCACGATGAACGCCGAAGATGCTGTTTCAAGCAACACCACCTATACTCCGTTTTCCCATCGATTCCAACCGCGGTCGACGCTACGATTCAATGCAGCCGATCAAGCAGCGTCAAAAGTGCTTCGTCATGGCAATCGTTGTTTTTGTGGGCTTGCTACCACCGTGGCTGAACCAATCCCTCACATCAGAAAGGAAGGAAGGATTTTTTTTTTTAAATTCTAGGCTAGGTGGTGAAAGTTACCGCCCGTTATAAAGGGTACAGCCGTTAACATGCGTCCATCCATCCGCATGATCACGGCGCTGCTCGACTGGCTCCATCGTGAAATAGGGTATGCACGAAAACCCGTTACTGGCGGTTGCTGACACAAACGGGTGGTGGACATTCTCCGGCGTGATTTTTCGTTAATCATTCGTAGAGGCGATCGGACCCGCCTTCGTGATATACATACATCTAGAACGAAGCTCGGGGCCATTTGTTGAATGTTTTATAAGCATTTGCGGCGAGTTCGCGGGAGCCATTAAAGATTGCGGAACAAATTCGCCTAAACCGGTTCGATGTCGCGCTCGCCGAGGGTCGAAGCGTTCGGGGGGACTCCGTGGAAGTCACGTAGTCCACGCGATTCAGAATAGAGTACTTGAATACCTTTGCTCGTTGCTCGCTGATATTACTTAAACGCGTTACTTGTTCGTAGAAAACTTAAACATAAACATAAGGAAAATGTTTTTTTTTTTACATATTTAACTGTGGAGGAATATGGAGAGCTATATCGTTTTTTATCTACCGCTTCTCGGCACCCTGATACATCCACAATGTGGGCGATTGACAGTAGTATCGCTTTAAAAAGCGAAAGCAAAAGTGAAATTCGATCCAATGACGGAATCGCGTACACTTACGTTAGGGTAGACACAGTGTCGTTACAACTGAGAACAAACACAAAACCGCATTCTTTGTTTTCTACTTCAACGTGAGAGAACACAAATAATGAAAAAAGGAAAAAAAAACGAACATGGGCACACACACCGTTCAACTGACATGCACATAACCGTCACAACGTTGAGACGGTATGCATGTGCGTGTGTGTGTGCGTGTGTACGTGCGTGCGCATGTGTGCGTGTCCGTTTTATTTTTAATTTTGTTATCCCTTCTTTTGCCTAGGGTTATATAAGGAAAACGAATAGTTTCGTTCTTCGTTCACCGTTTTATTGGTTCGCATTTATTGTAGATGTCTTGGATCTTCAGTGGAGAAAACCGTCCTTTGAAATGGTCGGTCGCAATATCTGCCTGTTTCGTTTCTAAATATTGCTCCCGCGACGCTGCATAAGAGTTCTGCGGACGGACTTGATGTCTATTTGCGGTATAGAAACAGGAAGAGCGCGTCAATTGTTTCCATAAAAAGCTTTGATGTCGGGGAAAAAGAAACCGTTCAAGGATGGGCCCGCAGCCTTCTGTAAGAAAGCCATCTATGACGCGTGGTGCGTGCGGACGGCCATAAAGAGACCTCTCAATGCCAACCGTACAAACCCGACTCATGTTGCCTGCTTCGAAGCGTGCGAGGGATTCGTTGAGCTGGACGAATGTGCACGGATGTTATATATGCCGTCCAGCATTCCACGAGTGCCTTCTGATTTGCCTATCTGGCGCTTTGAAGTCGTGACGCAACCAAAGCCCTATAAATTGGGTGAAAGAAACGAAACTGCTTAAACATTGAGGTAACTTGCCTTGTTCTGCGAATAAACTGCGGAAACTGGCGAGGATCAAGACGCAGACTGTTCGTGGCAGGCTATATAGTCGCAATCACACTGCCCGCATACATCATACAAAATAAGCGGTCTGCAGCATGATGACGGAACTATCTGCCATCATGTTCACGCATGTTGAATGCATGCTTGCTTCATACAAAGGGCAGTTTTCGTAACCAAAAACAGCGTCTGCAAAAACTCTTCTTTTTGTGTCTGACGTGTAAGCAGTGTGACGCGGTTTAAGAATGTAGTGGAAGCTCCACCTTCCGCACGTGCTCGTTGCGTTTCGCCGACGAAGTGTTAACAAAGGCAGAAAGTTTGCGTTTGAGGCGGAACACTATAGAGGCAATTAGGCGGCACACAGTGTCACGTGATGTCACAGTGTCGTGTGACGTAATGGTATCACGTGTTGTGACGTCGCGATGTTGCGTCCGTGACGTTCATTTGAGACCACCTCTCCGCTACATTTTAGGGAAGGCATTTCCCATCCACGACCCTCCGGGAAAGGCAGTCCGGGAGCAGCTGTAATTCCTCCCGATCACGACTGACGCCGTTAAAATAGGGCTGAATACCCGGTCAGAAATTATTAAAATACATTAATTGTACATGTTCTTGAAAAAAGGAATGCCAAATAATTAAAATTTGATATTTAAAAGAAAAAAAAAGGAAAAGAAAGGAAAGAAAGGAAGTGACGCCGGCGTCACTATCTCCCTCCCGGCAACCTCGGTGAGTCCATAATTTCCTTGGACCGTGCTGAAATTTTCGCCCAATATAGTTTCAAACAAACCTCTGCGGAATCAGACTCACTAAATTTAAATTCTAGATGTGTAATGTTTTTCACAGTGTGTACAAAAATCCGAAGACGTTCCGAGAGTACCTTGCATCGCTCGCCTTGCGTAAGTTCGGTCCCCGTTTACACACGCTTCGACTGGGGATCTGGCATCCTCACTTAAAGCTGAGCAATCCTTGTACAATGCTTCTGTTCACTCAAACACATGCATCAGCTGAAAACCACAGTGTTGGCTGCACTCTCATCTTGTCAGTCTTCTTTGCACTTCGCACTCCGGGCGGAATTTGTTGATCTTGGCTACAATTGAAATGGGGAGGAACTCATTGAACCTTGTTCTTTGCTTCGTGTCGTTGACCAAAGTTTTTTCTGCCACTGTAGGCCTTAGCGTAGAAGCGCAGAAACATGATGGTGAAGAACACCGTTTCACTGGCCGCAATCGCCGAGTGGGCCTTCGGATAGCCGCAGTCGACGAAGAGTGGGATCATAATGTGAACGGTCATTATGACGAACTGCACGAGCTGCAACTGGGTGAGGTAGCGCTTCCACCAAAGGTAGGGGCGGACGGCCGGGCCCAGAAGGGACAGGAAGTAGTAAGAGTACATGACGACGTGGACGAAGCTGTTGAGGATGATGCCCAGGGCGGCCTGGCCGTCGGCACCGTAAGTGAAACCGTACCAGCCGTTGAAGACCACTAGGATGTGATGGACGACGTGGAGGAAGGACACGTGGGAGTCCTTCTTGCGGAGCACGAAGAATAAGGTGTCCAGGTAGTCGGCCACTCTCACCCAGAAGTACCACCAGACGAGCACGAGGAACTCTTTGGTCACTTGGTCGTCCGCGTCGAAGTCGATCCCCTGACATACGTAGTTGTATCCACCGCCGACATAGGACCTCGTCAGGAAGTTCATGACGAAGTACATGTTGAGGAACACCATGGCCAGGTTGTAGAGGATAATGACCGGTTTGAGGTTGTCGTACGGTGGACGATTCTTCATGAACCGCGGTCCTGCGACCTTGACCACGTACACGTAGCCGGAAAGGAGGGTGATCAGGAACCACTTGTTTCCCGCGAAGAACCAGCTGATGACTCGTGGGTCGCGTCGGGGGAAGAGGTCCGATGTGGCGTTGCCGATCGCCGTGCCGTACATTTTGGGGATTTAGTCTTGGACGCCCGTCGCGGAGGACTTGAAGAAACTGGCGTGCCGCCGGAAGGTCTGAGAAAACCAAGAAGGTCAAGCTAAATCTAAAATGAAGAGTGTCGAGAGAGAGAGAAAGAGAGAGAGGGGTGCAGAGAGCGAGAAGGGAAGAAACGGGAGGTGAAGTGAAGCAATACTCTCAATTACCGTGGTGATCAAGCACAGCCATCGCTACCCTTTGTACAGCGAATCTTGTAGATTTAATCGAAAATTTCGTTTGGCGGGCTTCCAGGCCGCTGATTCTGCCCTACCGTTTCGACACGATCTCTACGAACTCGAATTCCATTGATTCCGGCTCACGACTCGGGTATAAGAGGGTGCTGTCTTTTTGAGGTTGACCTTTATATAGTGTTGGAGGACATCTGTGCCAGCTACGTACGGTTCTTTGCGTGACGCGCTTGCATTTCGAAGCGGTCATGGAACCCAACGATGGCAACAACGTGTGGACGTTTAATGCACGCGCGTCACACAGTGAAGGCAGGTGTATACTTAGCCAAGAGCGAGATGATCAATCGACTGATTAGGAACATATGTGCCGCGTCCAACGAGGATTTGCTGATGACGCGCAAACATATCACCTTGATCGCAACACCTGCTTTTGGCTCTGCCTCGTGGCATTCGAAATTACCCACGTGAAGCAAGTATATATACTCGTTTGCAAGAAAGACTCCTGTGCGCTGCCATGTTGGGTTGTGCTATGGGCAGACTTGTACGTAACGAGTTACAGGTAAGTAATTACTTGTAACCAATTACATTTTATTGTACCTTTTTAACGCTTCAATTACTTTTTTTTCTGCGGTAACGTTCGTTGTAAATAAATTGATATATTTCTTACAAGTAATCAATTATATGTTTCCGAAAAAGCTAGAATTATTGAGTGGAGTTTTTAATGCAATAGCATTATTAAGCAACTCATCCCAAATTTATGCTAAGTACGTTGCCTCTAACGTAATTAATTTCTGACTAAATCTAGTGGGAAATTGACTTCACGTGACCTATGCACCTATTCAGGTTCCCAGCTAAATTTAGCGAACAATTTACTTCATGTGACCTATGCGCGAATGCAGGTACAACGCCAAGTTTAGCGGAATCAGGTTCCCCACTAAATGAATCAGGAAATCTACTTCACGTGACCTATGCACCAATTCGGGTTCCCCGCTAAATTTAGCGGAATCAAGTTCCACGGCGACATCCCCCTTCTCCCGCTCTCGTGGCACGCTGCGACCCCCCCCCCCCCCCCAACTACAACCGAAGCGGTCCCCTCGCCCTGAGTGACGCCACTGCCTGTATGTTCTAGTAGGGAACGTTGTTGGGCTAGTTGGTTTATCTTAGTCAAAAATATAAAATGGCTCAAAAAAGACAAGGACATAGCGCTTGTCCTTTATACTTATTGTCCTTGTCTTTTTTGTGTTATTTTATATGTTTAACTGTATGTTTTAAAAGTAATTATTGCGTACCTCTCGTCAGTGGCGCATGCTTCAACAAGAGACGCTTGGCAACATTGAACGACAAGCAGCAACCGTTCTGGTTGGACAGTAGGTCCGCCTCACCTCAGAGCGCGGTCCGAGGTTAAGCCGAGATCCCACTTGCAAAGGTAACGGTGTTTTCGGCCCTGCTACACAAACTGTGCATCGCAGAAAACTCGAACTCCCCAAAAATGGTACGCTAGCGGTTGCGATATAACTAGAAAGCTTGACAACATGACGTTACCTGGATTAAAAGATAATTGAGAAAAGCTAAATTTCTCTATGAGCCGACGTACACTTAAGCCTAATATTGTCCAAACGAGATATGACATCGTGGGCGCGCCTGTAGCATCTATTTTAGTGAAAACAACTTGTCAGCAAGATTGAAAACAATATCTTATTTCTTGGTGACAAGTGTTTTCCACTTTTATAACGTCGATGTTATACGGTGGACGTCGGCTTATAGAGAAATTTTATTTCTTTCAATTATCTTTTTATTCAGGTAACGTCGCGTTCTATCCAAACCGCTAGCGTCACATTCTCACGGAGTTTGAGCTTTGTGCGATGCATAGTTCATTTACTAGGGCAGAAAAACGCGGCTCTCGTTTTCGTGCATACATCCCCGTAGGATTGCTGTACTGTAAACGTAAATCGCAGGTTGGCAGCTGGAAGCAGACGACCTGGTTATTCGCGAAGCAACGCCCGAGCAAAGCCTCCTAGTGAGCAAAAACCGACGCTTGGGGAAGCCTCGAGACCGGTTATAACGAAGTCAACGGGAATCGGAAATCACTTCGATATATCCGCTATTTCGTTATAACCGACTTCGGTTATAACGAAGTGCAAAAGGTAATGGGAAATTGTGATCGCTTCGCTGTAGCCGCCATTTCGTTATAACCGACTTCGTTATAACCGGTCCCAACTATAGGTTTTCATTTTATTAATTTCGGCTGGGGTTCCGCGTTTGATAGGCTGCTATACTCCGTTCACACCCAGGTAGATAGTGCGGTGGAAGCTGTGTGCTCGCTCGACCAATCGTATACGTCTATTCATTTCATTTCATTTATTGATACTGTCAGCCCATCGGGCCATCGCAGGAGTGGATATACAAAAATGAAAAGATAAAAGTAACCATTATACAAAGAGTAATTTATATAGACAGTGGACTGCAAAAGACAGTTTCATACACTTAGAAGCGAACAAGAAAAGTTATAAAACTTAAAGAAGCAGAAGTATGTACATTTCACAAGGAAACAGAAACTCGGTCCGTATTCGTACAATTACGGTTTTTCACGACTGATTTCATGACATTGGCCAATATTATCTATACTTTCTAAAAAGGCATTAAGGATGTTGACGAAACAGCAGAATCGGGCAGCATATTCCACTCTTTGATGGTTCTAGAAAAAAAAAAAAAACTGAATTTAGAACAATCATTTTCTATGGATGGATTGCGAATGAACATGCTATATCGATGCCTTAAGTATTCGTTAGTGCTGATTTCGAAGTTATCCGATTTGTTGATCTTTATACAGTTATGTATTATTCGGAAAAGGAATTTCAACCTTTCGTACTTGGTCCTTGATTCAAAAGTTGAGAGATTTGCGAGTTCACATAGTTTTGTAAGAAAAAACGCGTGGCCGAATTTTTTAAAGAGGAAGCTGGAAGCTAGACGCTGTATTTTTTTCCGAGTTTAAGGCAATCGGTCACAGTATGTGAATCCCGCACGATTTCTCCTTTCCGGAGTTGCACTAGTAAGGTTTCGCCTGAGGCACCAAAGTGCTTTGTTGACCTTGAGGCAGACTTTATCAATGTGGGTATTCCACTGTAGGACAGGTGTAAATACTAAAACGTAGGTAAATGCTAAAACCTTTTACTCTTGCAAGCCCGACGCTGTCAATGTGATAGTTGTATGCTCAAATATTTTGTTTTCTCAATACTGACATGAATACTTTTTCATGATTTAACTCAATCTGCCAATTATCACACGAGTGTTGTATTTTTGTAGATTACGGTTTAGTTCGTCGTGGTCATCTGGATTTTCTATCTTATGATATATCCTACAGTCATCTGCAAATAGTCTGATTGCAACGGATATATGTCATTTATGAATATTAAAAACAAAAGTCTATCTTTCGTCACGTGATTATACGCACCCGCCCGTACCCACCGGAAGAAAGCAGGGTCAGGTGATGAAAGTGAAGCGGATGATTGGTTCGCGGTGAGTGCGTATCTTCCACCGCACTGTCAGCTTAGCGGTGAGCGGAGTCGAGAGCAGTATAAGCTTGTCGAGCACCTTAGGCCCGCTTCAGATGGGGCAATTTTTCCCAGCATGCTGACGTCACAGCACCATCAACACGGGCATCCCACGTTCACACGCAGCAACCGTTAAACTTGAATTGCCACGTTTTGACATGATCCTCTTGAAAACTGTAACGTTCTCCCACTATTTAGAAACAAAGCTACGCGTTAGTAATGAATTTTTGTATCTTCAAGTGGCGTTGAGAATACTCAGCGATACCCCTGAAACCATTTACTCGCGAAAATAATCTATTGCACGCCGGGACCAAGTTAAACCCGGTGTTCAGCTATCGTCAAAACCACCACAAGGGGGTCACGTGAAAACATCAAGTCCCTGATTGGCTTCTGGCGCTTCAAACGTCTCCAAGTTGTTGGAGTTGCTCGCCCGTTTCGAGCCGGGCCAGGACCCAGCGCCTCGTGTTGGTTCCTCAAAAACAGGAACGAAACCACGTTCCTCGTTCCTCCTGATTTTTGGAACGCGTTCCCATTACACGTTCCAGCTGTGAGAAAGGAACTCGTGCCCGTTACCGTTTAAAAGATGGAACACATTGTTTCATATACGTCACTTCGGTAGTTTTCTAATTACCATAATTAGTTAAAGCAAACGAATTATTTTACATATGTCCCATCAATTGGCCACATATGAATTTGAATGGCGTTTTTGCTAATTACCATATTTAGCCTTAGTTCAAACGAAGTTTTTAAGTGGCCACATATGAATTTTAATGCCGTAGTGGAAGGACACCGGGGCCATCTTGCTAGAACAGCGTCTCAGCTGAGGCTGGGTGAAAGAAAGCACTGCAAAGATTGGGCCGTGCGAGCGTCTTGAGACGCGGCTTGAAACCCGCTCAGCTCGTGCGCTGGCTTTGGCAGTGTTTTTTTTTCCCCACAGTCTCGGCTGAGACGCTGTTTCTAGCAAGCAGGCCCAGGAGAAGGAGATAACCGGAAGCAAGGTTCCAATTGTTGATATATTTACCTTTAAAAATCTCAGCGCTTTACCATATTCCTGTTCGTGGTGGGTGATTCAGACCAGCCAAATACACTGTGATCCGGGAAGGAGGAGTGCGGTTAATTTAATTAATCTTTATTAAAGTGTTATCCAACATTGCACGAGAATTTTACAACAACCTCACACGTTTCAATCGAAGCCCTTTGTTTGAACTTAACAAAAGTCGCTTTTCGATGTTGCTGTCCGCATGACGAGCAAATGGAGATGATAGGGCTTTTGAAATTTGGAATGTTAGTCTTGAAAACTACCAGTCCTTCGTAAGGGTCGGATTCGTTGTTCAGTTTGAGGGTGGGGGAGAAGAGAGAGGGAATAAAGGTTAATGTTTGTGTATCTTTTAAGTTAAAAATGTTCGAGCTACAAGGGTGCGTTCGATGTCTGGTAATCTTTGTTGTAACTGTAGGTCTCTTTGTGGGAGTTCAGTGATGGCTGTAGTCGACCTTAGATTTCTAGGTGCATGAGGATTCGCGGGAAGCAAAGAAAAAAGCTGAGTTTGAGACGTCCCTTTTTTTGTGTCTTTTCCTTCGACTAAAAGTTTTGTTTCTTGTGCTGTAGTCCCGGGCACTCAAAAAAGAATGAATGTCCTCCAGCTCGCCCGCACCAATCAAGGACCCACATGTTAAACATTAAAATAAGTAACAAAAACGGCCACAACATCCTGCTTTTCGTAAAAAAAAATGTTTTTATCCTTTTTAGTGTTCCCCCCTTATAAATAAAATAAAAATTACCTCAATAGACAAAACGAAAAAAAAAAGGAACGCCGTTGCTTTTTTCGTTGCCGTAAAAAACGTAACGAGTTCCCGTTCCCGTTCCACCGATGCAAAATAGAACGGCGGCGTTCCTTCGTTCCTCCTAAAAGGAACGCGTTCTAGGAACGCCGTTCCGTACAACACTGATCTATAGGCACAACTCGCCAGTATCCCCGAAAATTACTGGGAGGATCGCTCCGTCTGAGGCGTGCCTCAGAGACTGCAACGTATCCGCTCTGGCGCATGCGTGTTGGCTGCATCCTTTAATGACATTGAACTGTATGTGGTTCGTTATGTACAAGTAGACCCTTTTCAAAATTCTATCGAGTAATATTTAAAGTCGCCATTTCTTGGGCATGAAGCGTGGAATTGGATACCAGTCCCCGCCGAACATTGAGGCATCATTAGTGAGTTTTAGAATAGGGCCAATGCAACTAACAAACGTAATATTCAAGAAAAAAAAACATCAAAAAAGAGTAAAACATATGCGCTTAACAAGTACTTTCTGTTTACAAATCATAGTTAAGGTGAAATCAAATCACCCTGGCTACTACAAAAGACAGTCTAAAATTCGTATAGATATCGTTAGCTGTTTTCAGACAAAACAATCCAATCCGTAGCGCTCTAATTTAACGATCGTTCTTAGATTTTTTTTTTTAATTGACCGTGAAGATTTAGGCCTTCACCATCATCATCATTACAAAGCATTTAAATGTGCCAATAAACAACCTATAATGATCCGCAATGTAGCGCAGTGAAAAAGTTGTACAGCATTACGTGCTCGGCTATATTATTTAAAAATGCAAATCCCAATAAAACTACACGACAGTGCATTCCTAACGACGGAAAATAATCTCATCTAATTGTCGATTGGGATTTATGTGGCTCAAAAATATCAAAGTTTTCATGCCCAAGATTGTTTTCACACATCTGCATTCCTGTAAGCTTGAAATTTTATGCTATTCTGCTCAATTTGGCTATCCTAACATTTCTTTTAGTAACTGGTCCCTACGGGGCTACTACCGGGCACAACCCTGCCGCCTAAAAAGCGACCACTTGCGACAGAGTTGCCCCGCTCCAATGACCCGATCCACCAGACCTTGACCTCGGACGCTCAAATGGTTACCGTCGCGACTACGAGCCACATTTCTGCAGCGGAAACGCGTCAACCACTACAAGAACCGCAACTGACGGCTAAGGACATCAATGACGACGTTCCAACGAAGAAACAGTGCGTGAATCTTCCCTCGGAACAAATGGACGAGGACAGGACATCCAACTACTCGTTTCATGACGACACTCCTGGAGACGAAGACGACTTCACTCAAGTCACAGTGCGGAAAAATCGCCCCGCCGGAATCCCACTGATCATCAAACCAAAAGAACAAGGAACCTCGTTCTGGAAAATCAACCCCAACAAAATAGCAAAAGAAATCGTGACGGTATCACAAGAGAAATTACTAGCACCACGCATAAGGAAAGATGGCACAATCACGGTCAACACGGCGACGTTGAACTCAACGAACAGGCTTCTTATGATGAAATCTCTTGTCGGAATCGACGTGACAGTGACCGTGTCCGAGTCATACATACGCAATGTCGGCAAGGTCAACAACATTCCTGTCCAATACTCAGACTACGAACTGCTAGACTACCTGAAGGACGCTGGTGTCATCGCAGTCCAACGACAAATTGCATATTCAAGGAAAGAAGACGGCAGCATGGAGCAACAACCAACAGAAAGTGTTCTACTTCACTTTCCACAGAATCACCCGATGCCTGCACGGGTCCTATTGGGCTTCACTAGTCATCCTGTGATGGAGTACTTTGAAACCCCGGTACAGTGCTTTCGATGCCAACGACATGGGCATCTCGCAAGACACTGTCGCGGCCAACAGAGGTGCAAGGTGTCCGCTGGACCACACCGCTACAAGGACAGCATGGACAAAACTAATCCGAAGTGTGCAAATTGTGGAGGCAATCACTGCGCTTCGTTTTCAGGCTGTCCTCACAAAAAGGCAGCAGCTGCAGCCAGAAAGCATGAAATCCTGAATGGACCAATACAAAATAACCGTCATCCTTCCCCGAATCCTGAGGTCACACGCCCCCCGCTGCCTCCTCTACCACCTTCTCGCCCACCTCCCCTTCCCCCTCGTCCCTCTACATCATCACAGCAGACACAGGTATCTCAATCACCTCAAAGGTCGCAGTATTCTGATGTGTTAAAACGCCAACTAAACGCCCAGATCCAGTTTAAGACTCCATCTCACCTAAACTCGACGATTTCTGGTCAAACGCTTCCAGGAGACCGAACATCAAACCTCTCCCCTGTACCTGCACCCCGAAAACAGAAGCGTGATATGCGCAGACGCGATCATCGGGAGGATTACTTTGAGACACGGCAATCGAGCGAAGTCTCGCATTTGCTGGTACCGATGTTTTTTACGGCTCTAAGGGCCATACTCAGCGCCGTGCCCGCAGCCAACAATCTTCCTGAGGTAACAGCACTATTCGCTACGGAAAGATTACTTAAGTCTTCACGAACATTGATGAATGAAGAGTATTCCAATGCCTGCTTTGTACAGCCATATAGGAATATTTCAGTGGAATGCCAACGGATTACGGCAAAAGTCTGGTGATTTTCGTCAATTTCTTAAAAAGAACACTATACCAATACTTGCATTAACCGAAGCTCGCGTGGACGACGACTTTCGCCTCTCAAACTACGTGCAGTACAAATCATCTTGTCAAAATGGTCAAAGTCGAGCGATGCTAGCTGTACAGAAAGATCTTGTATCAGTGCACCTATTTTCTTCGACAAAAGAGATCCCAGAATTCGTCGCCTGCAAGGTACGGTGTGGTAAATCTTCAGTTACAGTTGTGAGCGTATACATCGAACCTCAAACTACAATAACTTCATTTGGGTTTTCTGAAATATTTCGTCATGTATCTGCTCCTTTTATTATATGTGGAGATTTCAATGGACACCACACAATGTGAGGGAGTGACCATTGCGATCGACGTGGAAATGTTATTGCCGAGTATGTGGACAAGTATAGCATATGCGTTCTCAACGACGGATCACCGACCTTTGTTCGTGGCCCTACCTACTGCAGCTGTTTAGACCTGACTCTATGCTCTCCAGACATTTCACCCTCAAATGACATGGATGACAGACAGGGAAACCCGAGGTAGCGACCATTTTCCCATTCTAGTACAACACCCTCTTCTTAATATTCGTGGGCAACAACATAGAGCTCGGATAACAAACTGGAAGATGTTCAGACATTTAAATACTTTAAAACATACCGATTTAAAAGAGCCCGATGATTTTGCAAACTCGATTTTGCTCAGTTACGAACGAGCAACGCGTCTTGTACCTGTACCTAACGGACACGTTGGTGTTAATGGTGAATACGAGAAGCTGCGCGCAGAAAGACGAAGAGCAGAACGCCGCTGTAGAAGATCAGGAAATGTTGAAGACTACAACCAGGCCCAACATATTCACAAGCTTATGCGTCGAGAGCTGCAAATTCTCTCAGTCCGCCGATGGAGGAAGTTCAGCGGTAACCTGACCCCCTTCACACCGTTTCCAATAGAATGGAAAATACTTCGTTCTCTTCGCACGCCTGTGATGCAAAAGCAACCTTTCCACGCGCTAGCTCTTCTGAGGGGCATATCGGCAGTGACAATCGGGGATGAATTTTGCGCTCTGTTAGCACAACAAAGCGCTGTGGTAACAACTTCCCAATACCAATCTTCCAAGACGCAGGCTACTCGTACTTTCGAGAACAAGAGGCATCTAGTGCATGCAGAGCTAGATCATGAAATTAACATACGTGAAATTTATTGTGCGCTTCACAACACCCGCAAGTCTACAGCTCCTGGTCTCGATAAGATCACTTACGATGCACTAGCAAATCTCGGCCCCGATGCCACCAGCACTCTTCTCGAAATATACAATGAAGTTTGGAGAACAGAGGCAATACCGGAATCGTGGAAGCTAGCTAAAATAGTTCCGCTCTTAAAACCGGGGAAATCACCACTGAGCCTGGATTCCTTCCGCCCTGTAAGTTTAACCAGTTGCGTCGAAAAACTGCTCGAGAAGATCTTACATAACCGCTTGCAGTGGTGGTTGGAAACTAGTAAAGCGTTTCCCGAAGAAATTACAGGATTTCGTCCACGTAGATGCACAATGAATGGCATCCTAGACCTCACCCCCGGTGTAGAGTATGAACGAGAAAACGTTAACATTACAGTGGCTGTGTTCCTAGATATCCGCCGAGCATTTGATACGGTTAGTCACGCTCATGTTCTTGAAGGACTTGTGCTTCTTGGTGTACACGGACGCATGCTTCGCTGGATACAAGAATTTCTTCGATGCAGGAACATCGTAGTGTGTACAAATGATGGAGACAGCAAGCATCATGAACTGCACCATGGAGTACCCCAAGGTAGCGTGTTGAGCCCTACTCTTTTCAATGTCGTAATGGCGCAGTTACCGCAGAAACTCCAGCCACCTTTACGAATATCTATATATGCTGACGATATTTGTATCTGGATTTCTGGCTCGTCCCCAGATATTTTAAAGAATCAGTTACACATAGCCTTAGACACAACAAACAATTTTGTACCATTTACAAGAAAACAGCTTCCTGGTTTTGAACTTAATGTAGATGGAGACTCAATTCAGAGAGTTCAATCATACAAATTTCTTGGAGTCCTACTGGATCAATCCCTGACTTGGTCCAAACATATAGATATGCTAGAGGGGAGAATTAATAGTGTAATTAATGTTTTTCGATGCATCGCGGGTGCAAAATGGGGAGCCTCAATACATTCAATGCTCTCATTCCACACGGCGCTAGTGCGACAAGCGATTGCCTATTCTATACCTGTGTTACAGGGGCTTTCCAACACATCAGAAGCTCGCCTTACTTATATACTTGCAAGAAGTCTAAGAGTATGCTTAGGTCTTCCACGAGCAACATCCAGTGCGCTTGTACTCGCTACAGCCAAAGAACCACCAGTAACTATCCTAAGAATCCAGGAAGTATGTCGTAATTTTTTTAGACTTTCCGCGCGGCTCCTTTTTAATGAAATTCTTTCTCGCAAAGGGACGAACTTTCTTCGAACATTAAATTTCGTGCCCCTGTTAATCCCTGAACAAACACACTGGGTTCAGGACATTCATAAGCCACCATGGATGCTACCATTACTAGACATCAACATGAACATTCCAGGCATGGAAACAAAAGCATCGGTCAACACACACGTTGCAAGGACATTGACTCTTGCACATCTACAGCAAAAGTACGACGACAACATCTACGTGTACCGACGGATCAACCAAGGATGAAGGATCAACATCAGCATTTGCGGTACCCCACTTCAACCATTGGTCATCTTTTCGGTTGTCACATCATACTTCTTCAACTACCGCAGAATTGCATGCTTTACTCGCGGCTGCAATGTACATAAAAAATAGCTTGACAGCGAATTCCTGGGTTATATGTACCGACTCCAAGCCTGCGCTACAATCCATTAAGACCCCGAATACTCGCAACGAAAATATGTCTCTTGTGTACCGAATTTGTGAAGAACTTGGGGAAGCAATAGGATTTGGACATACCGTACACCTTCAATGGGTTCCTGGACATAGCGGTGTTTCAGGAAACACCCAAGCTGACCAACTGGCCACGGATGCATATACAAGCAACAACGTCCAGCTCACACCTTTTACAAAAAGCGATGCCAAGCGGTACATTCGTTGTCTGAGAAACAGGATGTCCCCTGACACGTGGCTCAAGAGCATCTCGGAACAGAGCCTACTCATTTTAATTGACCCAGACCTTCGGTGTCCAGTTCATAATTACTTGAGCAGACCTATTGAAACATTAATTCATCGCCTACGACTAAATGTCGCGTACACCGGCGGATTTCTTTGCCAAATTCAACAGGCGGAAACAACGAGCTGCACGTGTGGCCATCCCGTGGAAGACGTTGAGCACATAATAATGGACTGTCCAAGATACGACCAGTGGCGAACTAGATTACGAGTGGGACTAAGCATACTCGACAATCGCTCTTTTTCTTTGGCCAAAGTTTTAGGTCCTTGGCCGGACTTAAAAAGCCAGAAGAGGGCATCAACTTTACTACGTGATTGTTTTACTGAAACAAAGATAGTTGACCGATATTAGGTATTATTCGAAGGTCAAAATACGCACGACGCGCCCTTAAAAGATAACTGCGTTTTTTTATTGTAATTTTATTACTATGTTACAGTAATCTATTGTACATATATATTTATTGCGTAATCGCTTCTCTCGCCGTGTAATTTTTTTTTTGTGCGTGCATGGTAACAGAGTATTATTCATGGTGTTCAGATTTTATAATTGGATGTTATACTTCATTCATACTGTACATTACTTGATTTGAAGTTGCCGGTCCCAGGATATGGGAACAAACTCTTCAACTCATCAAATAAACATTGAATTGAAAAAGTGGAAGCTCTCCTATTTTAGCGAGCCGGTACGCTCAAATTCACTTTGCTGAAACTGAGACGAACGCGAGTGAGGCATACTCTGCGAGCAGGTGCTTTATTTAGATCTGAGCTGGAGCGACTTGGAAGCCTTGGAAGACTTGGCTACAGGTAACTTGCCACTAACATCAGGCCGATCGAGCCAAGAGACTCAAATCGGAGTCTCGAAGTAGCGAAACGTTATCACATCAACGGTGTCTCTTTAGGCTTGCGAACGACCAGAATCGGAGGACGATCTTTTAAATGGGGAGAGCTCACCCCTCCTTCTTTTGATCTGGGCGAAATACAGCAAAGCGAAAGCCACCGGTCGCACCATCCACTGCCGATGAACGTGACTGATACTGCAGCGACCATGGCGAAATTGCTCCGAAGAAAGCGAAAAGGGCGCCGCCATATTTGCCGACGCAACCCGGCCCCAAGCGAATAGGGAGTTTTGGAATAAGATACGCAATTTTAGCGCACGCTAGCGCTAAATTTAGCGCTTGCGTTAGCGCACGCTACGCGAGAGTGTTTTAGAATAGCGTTTCTCCACCGCGATGCAAAAGCCCAAGCATTTCGCGCTTGCACCGCCACCAAGATTCAGTAACAATTTTTATTTCACGCCCGAAATGCTGTAACTTAAGAAAAAAAAAAGTTTTTTGGTTCAGAGTAACAGTTCAGATTTGTTTAAATATGGCAATAGGCCTCCTGCGCTGAAGCTTTGAATGTATTGGGGCGCCCTCCTGTGGCGGGCAATAGAGTGTTTGAGTAGTACAAGTCCCGCGGCCCCGTACAATAACCAACCTGCTCAGGCGGCTTTTTAACTCTGTACGCTGCTGTTATTTGTGCGTTCGCGTGGGCTTGACTCAAAATATGTCACCCGTAGTCGTAACCGCACATTGTTACCCCGGGGACCCGAGCTCGCCACAATTTAGTAATTTTTTCTTCGTCCAAGCACGTCGAAACCGGGAGCCAGCAGCGCGGCCTCGATGCGTTCGAAACGTCGCCGTCGACGGTACTGTTGCGTCGTCAACTGTCAAGAACGGGAAGAACGCCGGAGTGAACTTCTATAGATTCCCATCGAAACCGCGCGAAGTCGAGCGAAAAGAACGAAACTAGCCTCCCAGGGCACTGAGTAAGCGAGACAATTGTTTTTCTCGCCCTCCAGGTTGTTCTGCTAAGGCACGGTCACTCAATCAAGCGGTTGTGGCATGCATCGAAACATGCGTCATATGAATTTTGCGAACGGGAACACGCTATACTGTCCGACCAGTGGAGCGACCCGATTGAAGTATACACCATTCCAATGTTTACAAAATCACAGCCCAGCGTGCGATCTTCACAGCCCAGCACGTGCGTGTTCGTCGCTTCGGAAAGCGAGCAAAGCTTTGGAAAGGTCTATAGACCTTTCCAAAAAAGAGCGTGTGGCCGGTGCCATTTTGAGTGTTCGTGCGTATGGCGCGTGCTTTGCTCGCTTTCCGAAGCGAGGAACACGCACGTGCTGGGCTGTGAAGATCGCACGCTGGACTGTGATTTTGTAAACATTGGAAAGGTCTATACTTGGTTTCAGTTTCATTCCAGACGCAGCCGATGCTGCAAGCTCGAGCTTTCAGTGTCCCTGCCAAGCACGCGCGCTTGTGCAGTGCAAGCACTGTTCAGGACCTCATGCTCGCGCTTGTAGCATCGGAAACGAAGTATACATCGAGCATGCGCGCGCACCGACACACCACAGAAAGCAACGAGCATGTGCTGGAGACGAAGCTCCTACTGCTGATCTTATGTTGCGTGAAGCTTACATCGCAGATGTGCAAGAAAAGCTGCAAGAGTTTGAGAGGCAGCGTACAGTCCTTTGTTTCTCTCCTGCCCTGTGTGCGAAGTGTTGAGGAACGAAAGAACCTTTCCAAGTTAAAAATTGGCTCGATTCCTTGCCGTTAGAGAATCGGCTAACGTTTTCACGCAGGACAAACTGGAACGCGCAAGTTTGTACTACCCAATACCGATAAACAAATTTTTCCGCAGCGCCTCTTGGGCAAAGCAGGAGGCCTATGCGACGGGAGAGGTCTTGAGAGAGGTCTAGATTGTACTGCCCTTCGCACACCGTACCTTCGCCGAGAAACGTTCGTGCGTCGCAAGCAGAAAGTTTCCGGCCATTGTTGCCCACCTTGCAGGGTCTTCCAAAACGTTCCTCACGTGCCGCTCTTGTAGGAATGCAATGTCCTCCTGTGTTGCAAATCGCAGTCTCGAGGATGCCGCCGACGTCGCGCTCACGCCGCCGCCAAAGCGGCCGCAGCTGCGGTCCTGGGGGCCGACATTTTTTTTAAACTGTGCTCGTCTTGACTTTAGCAAACGTCTCGTCACGAATCCTCTTTAAAGGAGCGCAAAGACTTTTCGGGTATACTCGCACTATTTCTAAACGAAAAAATAGCATACGTTAATATAGGGCGCGCAAAGCAGTTGGCGTTCGGCGCATGCGCAGTGGCGACGACGCTATTCTTTGCGTACGCGAAGCTTTAGCGTGCGCCATTCTAAAACTGCCTAATAGGGGCCCCACGCTATTTCTCGAATTTCGCGTTAGGGGCGAGCGCCAGCCCAAGTTCCAAAACGCAGTTTGGGTTCGGCGCATGCGCAGTGGGGAGCAGATATTTCTTAGGGGCCCTCAAGCTTTGGGGCTTTCAAGCTTGGGGCCCTCAAGCTTTGGGCCATCAAGCTTTGTGGCCTTCAAGCTTTGGGGCCTTCAATCTTTGTGGCCTTCAAGCTTTGGGGCCCTCAAGCTTTGGGCCCTCAAGCTGTGTGGCCTTCAAGCTTTGGGGCCTTCAAGCTTTGTGGCCCTCAAGGTTTGGGGCCCTCAAGCTTTGGGGCCCTCAAGCTTTGGGGCCCTCAAGCTTTGGGGCCCCCTATTCTGAAACTTTTTATGGTTTTTCGACACGAGCTCAGCCGAGTGGATGCCAAACGCTGACATCGCCCTCATGTCCGGCACATGCTCAGGGTGTGTGCCAAAATGATGGCGGATTCAAATAATTGGCGCAACAGCTACAAGATGGCGCTCACTTTTTGAAAAGAACCCGTTGGATGTTCCGTAATCTGATGAAAATAAAGGGGATAATGGGAAAACAGAAACGGGATCTCGAGCCCGAGTGTGTCCCCATATATCCCTCCTTGGAAAAGCTGACTTAATCGGGCCTGTGCCCAAAGGCGCACGTCGCCGAGTCACAAATGAGCACTGCGTCACCAATTTGGCGATTTCTTTTTAGATACTCTTGTCCGCCTTTGTAACCAATTAATATTATGACGGAAATCTCCAATCGTTAAGTGCTTAGAACAGGACACGTGCTATGAGCGTTGCAAACTTAGGTGCGTGGTTCTGATGATCGTTCTCGACATGAACCGGCTAAAGATAGCCTGACAGCCTTTTCTCTCACTGGTGTTATTTTTTCATTTAGTTTATTTAGCGATATTGCGACTCGTGACTGAAAGGCAGAGCGCAAGTACATTCTTGAAATACAGAAGAAAAAAATGACACAAATATATAGTAACAAAATAAGTTTTTGCTTTGTAGGCTTAACGATTGTTAAAATAGTAGGCCGTAAATTCTACACTAATGCGACCAGCGTAGGCGTGTCATACGACCAGAAGAACAAAAGATGGAGAGCTATTGTTCACTATAAGCCGAATAAATAACTAAAATTTGTTTACAAACTTTTTAGTTCGTAATATATATATATATATAAAACTGGTAAGATATATATATAAATGGTTTTAATTGGCAACTTTTTGAGCGTAAACGAGAACAAGAAAATCAATAAATTTTAGAAAGAACTCGGAGAACGAGGGAAGCGTGATGTTGCGCTAAATTTACCCGCGCAGCGGGCGCGAGGCTGGTTCATATTTTGTTTTGCCTCTTACTTGCCGCTGTTTTGCGCTACATTTGTTGTACTAAATCATACTTTTTTTTTCGTTTTTAACGCAACCTTTTGAACTTGACATTTTATGCGTCCGTTCAATCCGTGCCTTTCCCGTTAAACTTATCGGAGAGACTGAAACTGTGCTTGTGTCACGTGACGGCAATTGATGTCGCGTGATTTGACGTTAACGTGATCTCTAGACCAATTAAGTTTCCCCGCCAATGTCGGCGGAGAAATTGATATCCCGTGACCTGAGGTCACATGACCGACGCACCAGTTTACCTTTACCGCTTGATTGGGTGGGAGTTCAATGTCACCTGACCTGATGTCACGAAACCTGTTCATCAGGTTCCCCGCCAAATTTAGCGGGAAAATAGAGATCACGTGATTCAATTTCACGTGACCTATTTGCCAATTCGGTTTACTCGCTAAATTTGGCGTCAATGTTACGTGATCTAAACACCTCCAGCTTTCCCGTTAAATTTAACAGGGAAATTGACGTCACGTGTCGGGCTCCAATTTAGTTTCCCCGCTAAATTTAGCGGGGACATTAATGTCACGTGACGGATGCACCGTTTACACGTCACTCAGCGTCGCGGGGTATTGATAAAAACAAAGTTCTTCACTCCCCAAAACGACGGTTTATTTATCTATAAACCTCTTCTCCTTTCGCATTGAAGAGGAGAGTGGTTACAAAAATAAATGATGATGAAGTAAAAGAAAGCAGTCAAAAGTACAACAAAAAATGGCGTTTATTCATACAATGTATTTTATGCTTCCTAAACAATCGTAAACGTCGTACCTTAAAGACTGCATTTCATGCATTATGGAAGATTGGAGCTAACGGGTGCTGCCAATTTGTTTTATGTAATTGCCTCGGCCAATGCGCGTGCATCAAGAAAATAAATTAACAAATATTATGCGCGTGAGCAATTACCGTCATCAGTATCATCTAGAAGAAAAATCGTTTCACGGTTCAATTAAGGTGTTTCACCCCGTTTTAAGTTCGAGAATGCAAGCCGGTAAGGCAGCCATCCGTATCAGTACCGACAGCGCTAAGAAACGTAACACACGGCATTCGAGTGTACAGCGCTGGCGTACTTTTATGTAGTACCGTACCGTATGCAAAACTATCGAAACATAAACTATGGATACTATCAATAGTTCTCTTAAAACTATCGATAGTGTCGAAAACTACCGAGAGTACCATCGATAGTATTAAGGATAGTTGAATATCGATAGTACTAGCGATAGTGCAATCGATAGTACCATCGACAGTATTATCGATTGTTGACTACCGGTAGTTCTAGCGATAGTACAATCGATAGTACTATCGCTAGTGCGATCGGTAGTACCATCGATAGTATTATGGATAGTTGACTACCGATAGTACTAGCGATAGGGCAATGAATAGTACGATCGTTAGTATTATCGATAGCCGAGTACCGATAGTACTAGCGATAGTGCAATCGATAGTTGGCTTGTAGTCGACTATTGATAGTACTATCTAAGGTCAGCTTTCAGGAAACTATCGAGTGTTAGGAAAGTTGAAGCACTACCCAAAAAGGGTATTACGACGGATATGTGAGGGCAGGCAACGCGTGGCTTTGGGGAAAACATAAAATTGAAAGGAAACAAAACATAGAGTTGCATTCTCGTACAATAGACCCTTTGCGAAAATCCCAAATGCCCGCGCGCGCCGGGCGACAAATAGTAGGAGTACTCGGTACGCCCCTCCCATCGTCTTTCCTCCCGCTACCACGCGGCATACGCGAGCAGGCGCAGGTTACTATAGCAACAACGTTCTTGCACCCCAGAACCGAGTAGCCGCAACACCTCCTAGAAATAAGGCCGTAGCGCTCTTCTCGTGACGTCGCAAAGGAAGGCCATCGGGGGCGCGCGTCGAAGCGAAGGCAACGCGCGTGGATCGACCGTCGTAACGCGCTTTTCGTCACATACGCGTGTCTTATTAGCTAAAATGAAAGCTGCACATTGCAACGGGTCTAAGAAACACTTTATTACACGGGCAAAACATTACACCGCTAAATAATCGATACGAAGTGGCACGAGATATGCGTAGAAGACCTCTATAGAAAATAGTGGTTGTTTTAAGTAGAAAATATTGAGTCACGCAGTTATTGCTGTAGGAATGCATATTTTATACAGAAATATTTCGACAAAATGGCGAAACACGCAGTGATTGGACACAGCAATTCAAATCAGTTAAAAATCAGGTAGACGTAGCCAACACGGACACGGCTCGACAAGTGTCACTTACGATCATGTAAGCGATGTTATCGCGTGCAGTCACTGAATTAAAATTAATGTAATTTCAATCGAATGACAATGTGAGGTCCACAAATCAGCTTGCGACGCTCGTATAATCACTCCAAAACAGCGAGCTGATTAAATCCCGTATTATTTAATCAAAATATATTAACCTTTCCGTGTGGCAGGGGTACTAAACTTACCTATTTACAGTCAGTAATTTACTTCTCCCTATGGGCTCGAGCTGTCTAAGAACAAAATATAACCTATTTTGTATACAATAATACTATTACCTAAATACATTTAAGATTCTAGTATAAACGCGGTAAAGGCAACAAAATAACATTAGTATAAATAAACACATAGGCACAAACAACGCACTTTCAGTAATCACACCAACTAGTTATTTACCTTCCAGTAAAACTAGAATATTAGCACGCATATTTACAAATGTCGACGAAGAACAAAATTTCATTCTATCACGATAAAAACAATCGACTGCAGCACTTTACTTGCGTCTTACATGATCAAGAAAGCCCGTAAACAAGTTGTTTCTCACCTGTCGATCGTATCCATACGTCCCACAAGATCCATCACGAAAACATTTGAACACGAACTTCAAGAAGTCTCTCTCTGTCGAGAGAGAGGTCATCGACCAGTGTCATCGTTGACTAGTTGCCACACACGTCACTCAAACCGTAGCAGGACTTGTTTCGCGAATCCACGTAAATGCCGTAGCATCAAGCGAACACAGAAAAAAACTACCCGAGACTGCGGTTACGACAAAAAAACGACGGGTAGAGGATCAAAAGAACCACACACACACACACACACGAGAGCAGCAGCAGCAGCGTGGGACGAGAGGTTTAACATTGTCGACCCATCTCTTGCTCCTGTGCGCTCCCGGCCTGCGGCGATGACTGAATTTTTTTTTTTCGGTTCCTTTCCCTTCTGAAATGGCTTAGCGTTCCTTTTCAGACAGTCAGCAGCTGACACACAACGTAAATTTACCAGAATCGGAGCCCGTACAGGGGAAAGGATGTCGCATCGGAAATTTGGAGCCGGTTCATTCGAAAAGTCTGGGGAGCTGCGGGACTGCGCGTAGTCCCGCGGTTACGGGGATAATCATAAATATAAAATTGGTACTTTCAACCTTGGTAACGCGCTGTATATTACGTTTATATTATATATACAATAAATTGTACAAGACTGCGCTTTTAAAACGTATATTAATGTCGGATAAACGCGCACGAACACCACCGCCCCGCTCGAGAAGAAACTTTTTTTTTTTTTCACGTCGATATGCGTCGATAACAGAACTTTTCTCACGTAGTTGCGCCATGGCCTTCCTTCCTCCGACATTGTGACGTAATCACTCGGAGCACTACGGCATTATTTCTAGGAGGTGTTGGTAGCCGACTCGGATCGTCGGACGAGCGACGAGCGCACGGGGGAGAGGGTCTGCCCCTTTTTTCATCCCTCTCCTTTGTACCGCACCGCCTGTGTCGACTACTGCGCTAACGCTTTGTCGAACCTAGTCGAACCCTGCCACGGTCGCGGTGCAAAATAAGTGGAGTCTGTGCCACTGCAAGACGTGAAGGTAAGTTACGACCAATAACGTATTCAAATCCCCTTTCGCGATACGTTTACGCTGCCGCAGATACGGTACGCCGCTAACGACGTACGACGTTCCGGCGGATGGGCGGGATGGCGGATGGCTGCGACGGTTGCTGGCGGTAGCTGCCACGACGCGCGCGCAGTCGCGGAGGCGCAACGATAAAGCGCGTGATCTGTACCGAGGGTTCCCGAAATTCCCTGCCGTCGTGGCGCTGTGCGTTTTGCAACAGGTCTATTAACTTAGAGACAAAATAGAAATGGCGGTTTGCTAGTTTTCCTGCGCACAGATTTTGTATATACATTGGGCTCAGATATCAGGCTTCACACTTTTGTATGCCCGACTTTGTAAAACCATTCAGTATATTAGTATGTTTTGTTGCCTAGGAGCTAGAGAAAACACTTCCTGAAAACATTTAGCACCAGGGTTTTTAAAAGTTTGTTTCACGCTTGTGTTCCCTTTATTACTCAATTGACATATATGCATTTTCATAGCCTTGACCTCTTACAGGCCAAAATGGAGCACTCTGCTGGGGATGGCACTTTTCTTTATACTTCTCATGACTATTTATAGCGAATTTCCCAAAAATCGGGAATTAGCTGTTGAGGAAGGCACTCAGGCTTGTATGCTGTGATATTTTGCCAATTTTTGTTCGGTTCTTTTTTGGCAGAATTTAAGAATGGTGGCTGGTAAAATATTTATTTGCTTGTATAAAATACAACCTTCAAATACAGAAGCCGTCTATAAAATAATACATTTAAATCAATTAATTTAACCGAGAGTTTGTTGTGCCGACTTCAAACTGAACATCACCAGATAAAAAGCTTATAACAAAAAAAAACGTAGTTACTAAAGCTGTTAGTTTTTTTATTCTTTAAATAAAATAAGTTTGGAAACATACCTTTAACTGGATCAAAAATAAATTATAAAAGAACAACAATTTACTGTGACACATGTATGATATTGCTGGCAATTAAGCATTATTTCAGTGAAAAATGCTTTAAATTCGAAAGGCAAAATTGTTTGCTTTCTTTCTCGTAACCTGCTTGTTTCTTAAAAAAAAACAAAAAAAAAAACACGCCTTATGAATCTTTTTGTTTTTTGGGTAAAGGATCATTTCTAGGGCTGGGCGTCGATTAAAAATTTTAACCCGATTAATCGCCACCCTTTAATCGATTCATTAACCGATTAATCGGTTGCGTTGATTTTTATAAATAATATATTAAAAATAATGCAACAACTCGTCTTGCCTTTGAAGACTTATTTTACTCCCTGTTACAGTGCGCAAAGGACATTTAGAATTGAGGATACATATAGTTCAACGATTCAGAGACACATATTTTTGCTCCAGCTTCGAAGAAGTTTGTCTACATTCTCCGACAGGAAGACAAGAAGTCAGGGCTTGGGCGATGCGTTTTTCTTTTTTCAGAGAAATGGGCCTTGATGAGAAGGCGTTGATTGTTGTCTGCGTTTTGGCGGATGGTCCTTGATGCAGCGGAGTACATGGGTGCTTCGCTCGTAGGTGATACTGAAGTGAACTTAGCCTTTCATACTCGTGAACTCGTCCATTTTTACGGGCCGAATACTGGAACAAGTAACCATGGCGTTGTCAGCTTCCCAGCTTGTTTTTCTGCTTGTTTGTCTTGCCTGGGCAGGATGTGTGATAGATCCTCAACACGTGAAGTTTCGCGGTCGCGCGGGAATCAATTGCGGGCCCGGCTTGTTCGTCTGGCCTCGGCAAAACTGTAATGTATATCCTCGAACACGTGACGCTTCGCGAGCGCGAGAATTGAACCTTGCTCATAGCACCTGGTTAGGAACGGAAACCCGCTCGGGACAGAACGACCGGATACCCATAGTTCGGGCAGGTCGTCCAGGATTGAGCCATGCGTGCATCCAGTTTACTTCTTTGTGAGTACCGATTAAAAAATCGATTAACCGGTTAAGAAATTTGATCGCGATTAAAGCCTTAATCGATTAATCGGAAGGTTAATCGATCAATTGCCCAGCCCTAATCATTTCCCCATATTTGCGCATTCGATTACCATATCGCTAGCATTATACTCAAGCAGGGTTCCAGATATATGCAAAACATATATAGTTTACTTATCAGGGGCGACAGGGATATCCACTTTTCTGATTCAGCTCATAAAACGCAAAAAAGCACACCCCGGAAAGCAATCTAAAACAGCAAAAAAACTTCGACAACATATAAAGTTGATATCTTTTATTTATAGTTGTTCAATAGAATACGATATATATTTTAATAGTTTAATTGTCAACAGTTTCTAAGGAGGATTTCCACCGTTTTTTGATTGTTTTCCAATAGGTTTTAGATTTTTCCTCGATAATTACGCGGAAGCCACTAATTGGAGTTGCGTTTTTCTTCGAGTTACACGACATTTCCTGGACGTTTTTTGACCCTCACGTAATAAAGTCCCATCGATAGCATTACCATAGGTGGATATCGATCGTTTTAGATATTCGACTATAAACGATTTCACGATAGTCAACTATTCACAGCATGCTATCGAGTTTCAGGAAAGTCAACTATCGATAGCAAGCTATCAATAGTTAAATTCGGCTTCCACAATCGATAGTATATCGAAAGATCGATAGTTTTGCATCCCTAACCATAACCCGACCACCGAAGTTCCATCTTCTCTGTAGTCGGATACGCATTCAGAGTGTGCCGAGTAAACAACACTGCGTACCGAATCTCTCCGCGGGCCAACCGGAGAAAACAGTAGCCAAAAAGAGTTATGTGACGTCAGCACGACGTGCGTCCCGGTAGCGGACTATTTGCGGATCGCGGAAGAACACGAGGCTGTGAGAGGAACTCCTGGAGCATTTTTAACATGGTATCTGACTATAAGCGCTTTGCACTCGCGTCGGATTACAGCCGCCATTGCTGACCTTCTCCTGTCTCACCGAGATACCAGGCCACCGAAGCGGACTTTGACGAGCCTCCACAAAGCCCAATGCAGGGGAGGAGGATACAGTCGAATCTAAGAAGGCAATCACCTGTCCTATTGTGGTAATGATGCAGTGAAGTGGTCAAAATAAGAGGGAACAAACCCCGAAGATCGGTTATGGCGGCGTCCATGCACAGCTGCTACGAAGCGTCTGTACAACGGCTAATGTTTTTCAAACAAACCGGAGTGCCCCTAGCGGCACGCCACCGACGCCGCGCATGCGTGATCGAGTGTGGGCAAGAAGCACCGCCTCCTGCGTAGACAAACCATTGGAATGTCGCGTTGTCGGCGTCGGTGTGAGTCCGCGTGCTCTCTTTCGCCTTGGAATTGTTGAATCTTCGTCTTCCTAGCAATGTATTACCAGTTAGTGGCCTGAGCGAAATTAACGAGGCTCATTACACTGCAGAGCTTCGTCTAAATAATGTGGTGTGTGGCGATTCATTTGCGTGAACGCCGCAAAATAAACGCTAAAACCATGATGAAATTCTTTTGCTCTCTATTTTCAGTCGCGACGCGCTGCAAAAGAGCTGATTGTAGCTGGGATGCTGGACATGGACACTGAAACTTGCAACCAGAATCGAACCCAGTGAATCAGGTATGACAAGTCGAGGATGGCCACTGGCGACAATGATCAACATCTCCTTGTGTCTACTGTTTAAACCGAGCACACTTACAACAAGATACCTTCAAACTTATAATTTTGTTTTGAGTCTTGCACTTAAGCATCTTATTGCAATTATCGGTCAAAATTTGGTGTATGGCCCGCTATCATTTGAACGAGCAGATCACATAATTCAAAATTGGAGAGCTAAGACAAAACTGAAAAATAAATTTCTCTCCCACCTGTGCCACTTTAGGTATAACAGATTTAAGTCAATTAATAAATAAAAATAAGATAGCCAAATTGCTTTTTTTCTTAATAAATGACAATTCAAGAAGGGTTAGAAGGATGACCACCCACTGTAATCAGCTTGCGAAAACCTTGGGGCATTTATTGTTTTACTTTCGAATGTATTTTTCTTAGGATTTGTTTTATCTTGGCTCTTGTTAAATTCTTGTATCTTGTTCTTCGACTATTCTTTTTGTAGGTTTTTCTGGCTCTTGAATTGATGTACATAGCTGAAAAGTATCAAAAGAGTAGAATTGGTAATTAATTACTTTACATAGTCATACGTATGCATGTAAGCAGACGACAACAAGCAGACAAGTTTGAAAGAGCGTATGACAGTTCGAACGATCAGGCGGCTGTTTGAACTTGAAGACGCGCACTGAACGTAGTCCGCCGGTGGTCCGGACAACTTGAAGGTTTTCCCGCGTTCATGTTGAAACAAAACAAATAAATATGTCGACCCCAAGTATCCGTGAATGGAACCCAAAGTGCCTTTCACTCAAGCAATCGTGGTCCGACGGGGTCTGGTTTTCCCTTTTCACGGCACAACGGTTGTACAAATTGAACAGGTAAAAACGGATCTTCAAACCTTTCCCGATTGTTTTGGTACAGCCCCAGTCGCGGTATTTCGACGAGAAGGCAGGTTTTTATCTCGGTTGTTCCACAACAACGCAGGAACGTTTACGCATGGTGACTTCCGCCCTCAGCCCCAGACCGGAAGTGCGCCCGACGCGCCACCTCCCTGGGGTGACGTAACAGAGTTGCGAGATTACAACCGTCATTGAGGACCTTCTCTTGTCTTACCGAGTTTGCAAGCCACTGAAGCGGGCTCTGAGGAGCCTCCACAAAAGGCCAATGCTGGGAGAAAAGCACAGTCGGATCTAAAATGGCAATAACCTGTCCTGCTGTGGTTACTAATAGAGCGAAGTGATCAAAATAACAAAAAATAAAAACTGAAGGTCGGTCATGGCGGCGCTCATGCACAGCTGCTGCAAAGCGTTTATAGGTCCACATTGCCATCTTGAGCTGATCAGCATCCGTCCATCGGTAAAACAATTGAAGCACAGTTAAGATGAAGCGAAAGCGTGCGTCTTTATAACAAAATTTGAATTTTTTTTTCTGCGCGTGACGCAATCTTTGTCAAAGAAAAGCACGTATATCATGTCTTATTGGAAGATTTTGATTTAAACCCGTTTAGAATACTTGGAAAGGAATGCGAGACAATCCTTTTCCAATTACAGGAGCCAGTTTTACGCGAAAATAAAGTGCATACTAATATCGGTTTCAATATATACGGGAAACAGGAGAGAGGCAATAACTCAGTCCTTGAGTTTTTTTTCTTTATAGGCTTATTACTGCTGTATAGATCATTCACCGTACTACGCCTTGATGGATATCTCAAATCGTGCTTTGGAAATCTTGGCATTTTTTAAAAAAATTGCTGGATTGCACAAGGCGCCTTTTAGATTTTTCCCGTCGAATGGAAGCGCCCCGATTATTGTTTTGTGTGATATTTGTCTCCCGTGGCGATATTTCAACTGTCAGCGTTGGATACACCTTTGCTAACTCAAAATAACATTTATCTCCCGGAAAAAAGAAACGTGCAGACAAGCCCGGCTGGAAGCGGCTCAAATATATGCAGCTGCGAGTTTAGCTTCATATTACTTTAATTTTTTTTTGTTCGGGGGCCCCTTATTTTAAATTTGTTCAACTCCAAGTCCATTCAAACGCAAGAAAAATAAAGTTTCATTCCTTACAAGTCGAAGCATGCCGAAATTTGCAGAGCTGTATCGTGTATTTGCTTTGACAATAAGTAATTTTGTTTTTGTTGTTATATGCTGATGAAAATGTTATTTACGAAGCAATGCTTGCTTTAGAAGAAAATATATATATATATATATATATATATATATATATATATATGTGTATATATATATATATATATATATATATATATATATATATATATATATATATATGTGTGTATATATAAAGTCAAAGATTCGTACTTTGGGAGTTGCTATGCTAGGAGTTTATTGTATGTATTACGACAGTTTCGCCGAGAGGCTCGGCTTCGTCAGGAGATGGCATCGACGAAGGTCACAAATTAATGACCACATAGGTCACATTGACATAATAAAATGAAAAAAAGATGGTGTTTAAAAATAAACTTCATAAGGGAACATGGTCATCCTGGGGAGAGGCTACTTCAGCTTTATTTTAAATCTCGAACTACTGAAAAAAGGGGTTTGATTTTTACCTTGTCAAAGTTCCTTCAGGACCACGAGTCAAGGTACCTGAACTTTATTACCTCGTTTTTGAATGTATAAAAATTGGCAACACACTACAATTAAATTTCAAATTTCAAAGAATTGGAAATGTAACAAAATCAAACTCCGATACAACCCCAAATTTTCAGCGAAACATAAACTCCAAAAAAACACCGTCCGAATTTCACGAGAAATAAACCCCCGAAAACACGGAACCCGGCTTACGTGTTACACCTACAACTTTTTGCCGAATTAATTACGGTTCGCGTTCGCTCAAATTGCTTCGAAACGTGCGAGGAGCCAGCATATGTATGCGGGGCGCAAATTCGTCTGCTTCTTTTCTGGTGACGTCGGAACGCTGAGCTTTGATTGGCTCTGATTGAAGGATAGTGGGTAGACCTCAAAGCAAGCTGCCTTGAGGTCTACCCACTATCCTTCCAATCAGGGCCAATCAGCGCTCGTCGTCTTTCTGACGTCACCACAACCCCTGCAAAAGAAGCAGACGAACTTGTGCTCCGCATATCTCCGCTTCGCTTGCCCTATTCCTCGTTGGCGGGTTCGGCGTCGTCGTGATCGGTGGCACGTACGTGAGTGGAAAGGACATGATACGCGGAGAAGAAGGTGAAGAGGTGGTGGCGTCAAAGACCGGTTAACTGGGCACAGAGTTGCGGAGACGACGACGAGACGCTGTTGCGTGACTGGAATTGCGAAAGTGACCCAAGCGGGAGATGGGGCAATATTACCTAGAAGAGACAATGATTTCGACGCGGAGCGTGCGGCGTTGCCAAGACGGCGCTTTGCGGCGGGCGACTCTCGTGTCGAGCTTTGGCATGTTTGCCGTTTGGGGGCGGGGCGGAGGATCCACGAACGATGACGTCAAGTGGAGGCCTTGTCTCCTAGGTGGTGTTAGATGGGGCGCGCCGAAAGGCTCGGAAGTCGTGCCAGTAACTCCATGTCGTGCGGAAAGGGGCTGGTCTCTATTTTAACTTTTGCTTCGGGCCTGCGAAGTATTTCCGTGGGTACTCTCGCGCGGAGCAAAGAAGGCAATGAACTACGTTAGATGACTGAACGCTCAGACAGCGCGAGGGCGTGAGACTGGTCTGCCTGTGGGACATGGCGACGCAGAATGACGCTGATAGAATGAGTTACTGCAATGCAACAATTAAGCGTCTTCTTAAAAAAAAAAAATCTATTTTGCCGATTTTTTTTTTATTTATGTATACTTCGTTTACCCATAAGCTGAGACTATACTCGTTTTCACCTCAAGAAAAAAGGACGTTTTGCGCATTGTTCATACGCCGGGCGAAGTAGTTCTGACAAGATCTGGTTGTCGGAGGAAGAAGCGATCCTTTTGGCGTTTGAAACGTATACGTCTTGATTATATAAAATATATCTAATCTAAAATGAACCTACATATATATTAATTCTCCTCGTAAAAGGGAAAATTAGTAATGCTCCGCGAGGAGCCGGACTTTTTTTACTTCGGTTCTTGATGTGAAAACGGGTATTGAAGCTCCGCCTTCAGCGCGAGCTCGCTGGCTTCCGCAGTGCTTTGGTTGATCGTGCCTGCGCGTTCACACTTGTGTTAGCAAGGGCAGAAAGCTCGCGATGAAGCTTAAAGGGGCGGTGCAACGATATTCAATTGGAATGTTTTTCACTTTACACGAGCTTACTGGCTCTAGTGGGACTCAAGGATACTCGCACGCAACGCCACTGATCAAAAAACTCCTTTGTTGCGCTGTAATTTCGAGGACAAAACCGAGTGTTTTCATTCAATCTCTCCTTGGCAAAACCTGATGACGTAGCTGGGCGGTAGCAGTACCGCTCAGTGACGATATTTGAATGCGGCTCACAGATTGGACCCGAGCATGGCGTGGACACTCGATTTGGGCTCGTGATAATCGATAGCTCGAGAAGCATTCGGGTAGTGGCCCGTGTCCAATCGCTGCAACGACGACAACAGCCGAACCATAACAATGTCTGGAACTCAGCGCGTGTCCTGTGCCTTTTCAACCCCAGTGCATGACTATGATCAACATTGGCGGCATATAATCGGCTTCAAATCACGTGGCCGCTTGTTCTGGCTGCGAGTTGAGGGGGAGACGACTGCTCGTTTTTCTTTCTTTTTTTCTGTGACTTCGATTGCGTGTGGTGAAAAACGAACGGGTATTTCACTGGTCATTAACGTCAGGGGTCCGTTTTAAGCGGTATTTGCGCAAAGTACAAAAATCGCTGCATCGCCCCTTTAAGGGTGAACTGAGTACAGTTCCTGATATGCCTTAAAATTGGCTCAACACACTAGTAAGCAGGCATAACTGACCTTGTAACCGGTCAAAAACAAAATTTTATTGTGTTTAGTAAATTATAAAATTTGGAACTCACTTTTCTTCAGATCTTTTTTGAATTGATTTTTTTTTGGCAACACAGAAAAAGTGACACGCTAGTGGCAGACACAGATACACTGTTTCTGCAATAGAAATTGTTCGCGATGGATTAAAAGCAATTAGTTGGTGTGAAATAAATACCTTGGAAGCTCACTACAGCTCAGCAGAAGAAGAAGAAAAAATGCACCCGACGACGATGCAGTGATAGCCAGACAGCAGTACATTTTCGTAAATTGTAACACGTCAAAGATAAACACTCGGAACTAATTAACTCATGCACGACGTCCGTCTCCAAGCCTTTTCGCCCACACCCTTGGCGGTTACGTACCTTGCGTCAGCGGGCGATCCAAAAATGCGCAGGGTCGAGGGTCCATCAGTTGCGCGCTGGTATGAGGTTATGCTGAAGTTGAGGCTTGGACGAGTTGGTACATACTTCGGAATTAAAAACAGCGCGAAAAGACGAGGACCAGACAAAGAAGTAACACGGACGCAACGCTGACCAGTCAAAGAAGTAGCGTCCGTGTTACTTCTTTGTCTGGTCCTCGTCTTTCCGTGCTGTTTTTAATTCCGACGAGGTTATGCGCAAAAGGTATATAACCATCCTGAATTTAAAGATTGCATTCGCTCTAAAAGTTGAAATAACTTTAGTTCTTTTGTAGAATAAAAAAAGAAAACGACTCAAAACTTGCTGAAAAAGAAAAGCGATGCGTGCAGGGACAGTGAGCATTCACCTTTCACTTGTTCATTGCCCCAGGGCATACTACCTTTTTTTTCAGATCTGATCGAATTGTCATCATCGCCATTCGCTGGAAACCTTCCTGCGGATCGTCCTCCGCCCTTCCATATTCCCCCCTTCCAGCAAATGAAGACCCCCCCCCCACCGTTCCGGCGCCACTAGACGCTTCGCAAGCGTAGAAGCATGTAACACGAGTGTATTTTCGGCAATGAAGCTTTTGACACTCTTTCTAGTTTGACTTTACGTATTCATTGTCGCGACAATCAAAATTCTACCCTTGATACGAGGAGGCGTGATTTAGCTTCTATTTCTTATCTAACATCTTTTGTGGTCTCATAAGGGCTATATTGAATAATGCAGCTATTTAATTTGTAACAGAAAAAAATATGCGGAGCGCCATTTTGTCTGCTTCTTACACGAGAGTTGCAATGATGTCAGAACGCCAAACTCTTATTGGCTGATTGAAAAAAAAAAAAAATGAAAGCCGTTTACAACTCCCTGTAACGCCGAATTGGAGCGCAGCTCTTGAGGAGGAGGAGGAAAGGGTACTCAGGGGAGGGTATACCCCTCCTCCTCCTCCTCCTCCCCTCATTCTTCAATGTCCTCGGGGGGGGGGGTCACGTGACCCCGGGGGGGGGGGGGGGCTCGCGCGGTGCATTATGGGACATTTCCCATAATGCACCGCGCGGTTACGCCGACGCCGACACCGACGGCGACGCTGACGCCGCTCAAGCCGGAAACGGGCGCCTAAGAGCTGCACTCTAAAATAGTGGGTAGACCTCAAGGCATCTAGCATTAAGGTCTATTCACTATCCTTTCAATCAAAGCCAATCGGAGCACGGCGTCGTTCTAACGTCACCGCAACTCCTCCGCAAGAAGCAGACGACTTGCTCTCAGCATAGGCTTTAGAGTGTATACAAGAAAACGACGTACCACCACCGTAGTCAGCATTGCAACGTTACAATAAATATTGATGCCTTCATTACCCTGCTCGATTGAACTTTGCTTTAGTTCACGTGCAAGGCTTCTGGATTTCCATACATTATGTTCCAGTAGCAGTCGCCTGTCACAAATATTTTTTTTCCATTTCTTTTCAGGCAGCCATCGTTGGTCAAAGAACCCAGAAGGTCCTGTTTCCTGGCGTCAGAAACAAGTTGTGCGTCACTGTGCGCAAGAATAAAGACTGGGGAAACACCAACACAGCATACAGGTGCTTCAGGAACGGGCAAGGAAGCTCAACAAGCATAGAGAAGGATATCGTTGAGGGTTTTTGTCGCAGCTTGGATATGCATGCCTTAAAGTACTTTTGCGTAATGGCTGATGGGGATTCGAGCACCTATAAAGCAATCTTAGAAGCAACTCCCCACAGAAATGTGATGGTGCGAAAAATGTAGTGCAAGAATCATATATCCTCCAGAACCACACTGGTCACCTCAGGGAATTAGCCCAAAGAAAAAGATCGACACAAGTTCCAGCAGCCTTGAGAAACCTAGTCCTTCAAAGAGCACTTCAACCTTCCGGAGCGAGTAATGTAGGAGCCTAAAATACATCATTTGCCTCGGCTAGGTGGCGCAAGCCTCCACCCGCTACAAGGTTTGTCTGTAGCCAATATCTATTCATTGGAGCAGAAGGTGCGTTTTTCAGCGAACTATTTTCTCGACATCGGAGGCGTTTGAAGCGGGCGCATCCCGCTCGTAGGGACGAGCTTCCACTACTTTCTTGACTTGTAACCGACTATAGTTTCAGCGCAGATATGGCTGACGGCAACTCTGCCAAACGGCAACGACATTTCAAGATCCCTTCTCGAGATCATTCTTGAGAAAAACTAACATTTTATTTTCGGTTAATATCGGTTAATAGGTTACCAGTAAATGATGTACGGTTACCGGTTTTCATAAATAGGGAGTTTAGGGAACCGTCTTCACACACCCGACACGGTACGATGGGCCCTCCGGTACAAACTGCGCATGTGCGAGTCTCCACTGGTAGCGCATGCGCAGTGAATACCGGAGGGCCCATTGTACCGTATCGGATGTGCTAAAACGGTTCCCCAAAACACCCTAATTTCAAATAACGGTTTCATTCCAGTTACGGAAACTGAACAATCGTTTCTTCAACGGTTTCGGTTACGGTTACGGTTTGAGTCTCTGCCCGCGGCTGTCGACACGTTGCCAAACATGCAGACGGTTCGTCCTAACTCTTTGTGTTCTTGCTAGTTTGAAGGGAAATTCAGTCGGCGGAATGTTCAAAACTGGCCCCGTGAATATTCGGTCAATGGTCGAGCCAAGGCGCCAGGCTTTTATGTCGAGCCGCCGCCACTGACCGACGAGACGCGCGGTTCGCCCGTCAATCTTGGGAGGAACGAGAACGATAACCAACTGGGTAACTTTACGATACATAAAATTCATGACTCAAAATAACTTGACTACTCCTGAACTCGGTTAAAATCTGTGGTCTTGCTTCTTTCCATTCTAAGTTTCCGAGATGAGGAAAGCGTATAATGCTTTTCTTGTTGTTTCTTTAGTTCGTCACAATTGAACCGATTAACCGGTTAAAACAATTTATCGCGATTGCAGCGATAATCGATTGATCGAAAAATTAATCGATCAATCGCCCAGCCCTAGTTTTTGACAAGGATAAGCTCGGGCCAAGTAAAGGCAAGGGTATTTGCTTTTGACCTAAGCGACAATCTACCAATATTTATATGTGCACAAATAAACGTAAAAAATAAAAGAAAATTGCACCCTGCACATTTAAAAGAGGAAATCACAGAAACATAGCTGTCAATCTTTCGTGATAAAATTGCACAAACAATCTGGGAAAATGTACTTAAAGGGATACTGAACCAAAGAATTTAGTGTCCATAATAAGTGGCGCACGTTCTTTCCACGAGCCAGCAGCCGCCGGTGTGCGCGAGCGCCGAGCACACGCAACGAAAATGACGTCAAAGACCTCCATTGGCGCTTAAAGGGGCGGTGCAACGATATTCGTTTTGAGCGTTTTTCACTTTGTATGAGCTTACTGGCACTAGTGGGACACAAGTACACTCGCACGCAACGCCACTGACCAAGAAACCTCTTTGTTGCGGTGTAATTTCAAGGAGAAAAGCGAGCGTTTTCTTTCAATCTCCCCTTCGCAAATTTTGATGACGTACCCTGGTGGTAGCAGCATCCTCCAGGGACGATATTTGAATGCGGCTTATAGATTGGACCCGAGCATTGCATGAGCACTCGATTTGGGCTCGTGATAATTGATAGCTCGAGAAGCATTCGGGTAGTGGCCCGTGTCCAATCGCTGCACCGACGACAATAGCCGAGCCATAACAATCTCTGGAACTCAGCGCGTGTCCTGTGCTTTGTCAACCAGCGCGTGGCTATGATTGACATTGGCGGCATATAATCGGCTCCAGATCACGTGGCCGCTTGTTCTGGCTGCGAGTTGAGGGGGTGAACGCTGCTCGTTTTTCTTTAATTTTTTACTGGGACTTCTATTGCGTGGGGTGAAAAACGAACGCGTGTTTCATAGGTCATTAACGTCAGGGATCCGCTCTAAGCGGTATTCGCGCAAAGTACAAAAACTGTTGCATCGCCCCTTTAAGAGGACAGTGAAATGCATGGGCTTCGGGCCAAATGAAGAATAAAGACAGGCTTTTCATCTCTACAAGTGAAAGCTACGTGCTTGTTAGACCAATTAATCGCTTACCTTTTACACCAGACACCACTGTGTAGATGAAAAACTTGTCTTTATTATCTTTTGGCCCGAAGCCCATACATTTCACTGTCATCTTAACCGCGAATGGAGGTCTTTGACGTCATTTTTGTTGAGTGTGCTCGCGCACACCGGCAGCTGCTGGCTAGTGGAAAGAACGTGCGCCACTTATTATGAACACTAAATTCCTTGGTTCAGTATTCCTTTAACGCTAATGACGACACAAATGATGCCTATAATGAATTTCTGAGTATCTTAAAACCCATTTATGCAGCTACGTTTCCTAATGTACGTATTAGAAAAAGCAGGAAACTTCGTAAGCCAGAGGTTAACTCCGAGCTCGTCGCAAGTATAAATAAAAAGAACAAGCTTTATAGCAAAATAATTAAAACTAAAAAGCAGAAAATATTTCGCGAGTTTAAAACGTGTCACAATTAATCGTCTAGATAAAGAACTAAAAAAACAAAAAAACAAGACGCAATTATTTTGCAAACCAGTGCGTTTCCGCTGCAGAGTGTTCTGAACTAATACGGAAAGGGCTAAATGCCCCTTTAAGCCTAATGTCTCCCCCTACAAAGTCGACAAAATAAACACGAATTATGGCGAATTATCTGGGAAAGAACGTGCAGATGCTTTCAACGAATATTTCGTGAATATTGGCGATGAAATTGTAACGAATAATAATCTTGCAATCGTTCCATCCAACCGAATGTTTTTCTTAACCCTGTAAATTAAAACGAAGTTATTGCTACAGTTATAAATCTAAGCAACAGCGTGGCTAAAGACGTTGATGGTTTTCAGATTAAACCAATTAAGCACGTTGCAGGCCTTCTAGCCCCTTACGCAGCGCAGATATTTAACATTTGCCTTAGGGTGTTTTTTTCTCGTAAAATGCAGGTAGCCTATATAACTGTGCTGCATAAAAAAGGTGATAAATAATGAAAGACGTCTACAAATTTCTGTAATGTGAAACTAGAGCGCAGCTCTTGAGGAGGAGGAGGGGAGGGTACGGAGGGGAGGGTATGCTCCTCCTCCATACCCTCCCCTCCTCCTCCTCCTCTCCTGCTTTTCCTCTTCCCTTCTCCTTCTCTCCTCCTGTCACTGAATTTGCTCGAGGGTGACGTGACACGTAGTCGTGACGTCATTTTCCCTGCTAAATTTAGCGGGGAAATGGGCGTCACGAGACCTCAACACCAATTCCATTTCCCCGCTAAATTTAGCCGGGAAAATGACGTCACATGACTTCGTGTCACGTCACCCATGAACAAATTCAGTTTCTTTGCTAGATTTAGCGGGAAAATTGATGCTACGTAACCTCAACAGCAATTCAATTTCCCGCTTAATTTAGCGGGGCGGTTACACCGACGCCGACGCCGACGCCGCGAAACGCGGAAACGGGCGCGTAAGAGCTGCAGTCTAAAGTGACATGGGCAACCACCGCCCGATATCAATGCTTGCACTTTTTCTCAAAAGCATCGGAAAGAATTATTTTATACCGGTTTGGTGACTCTGAGCAGAAGCATAACTCCCTAACTGAATCCCAATTTGGTTTCTACAAAGGGCTCGGCACAGAATCTGCTTTGATCGCGCAGAAGGAACAAACCCTGAAAGAACTCGGGGTGTGTGTATGTTTATTCAGCCTAGAACGTAGCCTGCCTCAACGGGCGACTTGTCGTCGAGCTGTGGATGAAAAATTCAGCTAGTGCAGTACAACCACTAGCCTGGGGTCTTTAACGTGCACCACTCAGTAGTGATACACGACCGCACGCCGGTACGATGCTCATCAGATCGAAACGGGCAGGGGTGGGGATTGAACACAGAGATCTTTTGTTCGCGCGGTTGTCTGTGGCCATTGTTTTTTTTTTCTAATTATCTTTTATTTTTCTGAATGCTGGAAATTGTATTTATTTATTTATATATTTAATGAAATACCTTAAAGATCCTCCTGGGAAGGACATTACATAAAAGCGGGGGGGGGGGGGGGGGGATAAGTACAGCATTTTCGACACACACAACAAATAATAAAATAAAAACTTGCACATCAGTGCCAACATACAAGAAATTGTAACTCAAACAAAAAACAAAAACTTTCACAGCAGTGCAAACATACAAGAAATCGTAAGGCCCGTTCACACATTTGCGTTCAGAGCGACCACTATGCTTACGAACGAATGCAACCGCTGCGACTTCAACGACAACTGTACGCGACGTGTACACACACATGGAACCGCATGCAACCAAACGAATCAACAGCCAATGAGAAACGAGCTTCAGCTCTTGTTCCTAGCCAATAGTAAGCAACCCAGCTACGCTTACAAACATGGCGGACGGTTTCCTGCCCGACGCGAGGTCCACCGTCCTCACCGGAGCAGCTGGAGGTTTCGGCTACGGCGTACAGTCACAAAGATCTGCTGTGCTCCTACAATAGCTGTGTAAAGGCTGGTTCAAACATCTGAAACGAACCCGTTACCCACGACTGGGACCGTTGTGACCGGAACGACTGCTCTGCGCTTCGCGTACACTCCTGCGACCACTGCAACAAGCGCAGTGCGTCGGCAGCACGGCGACCGCCTCTCCGCCGCCGTCAGCTGTTGGGGACGCGCTACCACTCACTTGCGTAACAGAAAATAGATAGACCACCTCCTATGATCACAAACTTTATTTTTTATTTTTCAGGAAACGCTTGCAGAGTAGTGCATTAAAAAAAGAAAAAAAGATGCAGTACGCCGTCTTGCATGATCACGACTTTAATACACGACTTTGCCAACAGTAAAAATCTCGCCACACGCCTTTTCTACGTTTATAAAAGACGATGTAATCTTAGCAGCAATGTAGCAACGTAGAAATATAATTTCGGGATCCGATAGACGTTGCGAGCGAGACATTGCGAGCGTTCAGGATTGCTAACACTAATCACCTTTCTCGGGTGATGAAAACGCGTGAAAATTCGCATCCTTTATACGGTACGCACCAGTAATACCTTGAACTTGAGCACACGCATGAAATGCGCCAAAAAAGAAATCCGGGCGATGTTCGAGGACACAAATGCTAAGAAAGCACCACTGTAGTCGAAGTAAACAAACACGACGGCACGGGCGTTTCTGCTGTCTTGAGAGTGCCGCCACGAGATCGCCGCACGAGTAGGTGGATCTTCCCTTCTAGTACGTGCTTGGTTATCATAACGACACACGACGAAAATTCACAGTCAAGGATAGCACTTTTACGCGGAACGATGAGCTTCCACCACGCCGTCCACGTCGACGATCACCACCGTGGCACCGACGCCATGTTTGCATATAGAAAGAACCCGGCACGACCGGCATGCAACGCGCGCGACCGAGCTCTCCTCGACCTGTGATTGGTCTGTCGCTCCCGTCGTTCCCGAACGTAACGAAAAAGTTCAGCCCGACTCGACTCCTTGCGTTGCGAACGAACACGAACGAAACGACCGCTTGGCGCTTCGTTGCTATGGTAACTCGTCGTTCCAACCGGTTGCATTCGTTCGTAAGCGTAGTGGTCGCTCCGAACGCAACTGTGTGAACGGGCCTTAACTCAAACAATACCTAAATGGCTGCTGATAAGAGAACGAAAATAATCAGGGTTATTCTCGGTGACAATGCCCTCTGTTAGATAATTCCACCACACTGCTGTTTTGGGGAAGAGGGAATACAAAAAAGAAGAAGTGCGGCAGGTGAAACGGTCAATCTCGAATGAGTGATTGAGTTGAGGTGTGATGAAATGCGACCGTGTTAAAATGCCTTGGCTGAGAGATTGCGAATATTAAATGCAGTGAAAAAGGTATAAGCAAGAAAGCATGCGCCTTAAGGCCAGTTCTGGAAGGTCGGCTCTCTGTTTTAATGAGGTGATGCTGGAATGTCCAGAATACTCAGAAAAAATAAAGCGCGCGACTTAGGTTTTAGAAAGCTTCTATTCAGTGATAAAATATGCTCGGTGAGGATCCCGGATGCTCGATGCATACTCAAGTTTCGGCCGAATTAATGAAAGGTATGCCGTTTTCTTTTAGTGAGGAGGAGCACAGCCAAGTGTATGTTTTAGGTAGCCCAAAGAACGATTGCACGATGATAACATTTGACCGAATATGTACCTTCCAGGAGAGATGCGAGTCGACGTGAACACCTGGGTATTTATAAGATGAAACAGAGTCAACAACGTTAGAATCAATAGAATAGTTATGAGAAAAAAGGTTTCTTTTTAAGAAATGAGATGAGTTCGCATTTAGAAGGGTGAAGCTTCATGAGCCAAGTCGAGTACAACAATGATAAATTAGTGAGGTCATGTTGTAGTCGAATGCTCTCTTTTTGTTAGAAATGTGTCTGTATACAGCGCAGTCGTCTGCAAAAATACGGATGCGGGAGGAAATACATGCAGGTAAGTCATTAATATATATTAAGAAAAGCAAGGGTCCAAGGACGTAGCCTTGAGGTACACCCGAAGACACAGGAATAGAAGTTGAACTATGAGAGTTTACAATCGTATACTGACTCCGGTCAAAAAGCCAGTTTTCGATCCACAGGATTATGTTACTATTTAATTTTAGATGGGTAAGTTTTTGCAACAGACGCTTATGTGGGACCCGGTCTTACCCTTTGGCGAAATCAAGAAAAACTAACATCAATTTGGGAACCGAAGTCCGTACAAAGATGGATATTATGAATGAATCCTACGAGTTGAGTCTCGCAGGAATGACCCTTCCGGAACCCATGCTGGTAATTAAAAATTAATTGCTTTTCCTCTAAAAACCGAAAGATGTTCGATTGTAATATATGTTCAAATATGTTTGAGGTTATGCTTGTAATCGATATGGGCCGATTGTTTAATGGGAAAGCTGCGTTCACCTGATTTAAATAACGGGATTATTTTAGCGACCTTCCCGTCACTAGAAACAAAATGATTAGGCAAAGGTTGTGAAAAATTGTGGACAATATGACACTAGAATTGTTTTAGTATTCATTAAAACCTTCGAATTAATTTCGTATTCACCACTCGAAGAAGAAACCTTTAAGCTATCAATTAGTTTTACAACACCAGATGAATGAATCGTTATACTTTCTATATGATCATGTTCAAAAAACGTATCCAAAATAGGCAGGGCCGTATTCTCACATGAAATTACTGCAGAAAAAGCAGAATTCAAAACACTAGCACTTTCGAGATCAGATAGTAAATTTCCTGATATATCAAAGAAACTTAATGCATCAGCTGATTTAGGATTTATTACTGTCCAAAATATTTTGGGGTTTGTACGCAAGATATTGGGGAGAGTGATTTGGTAGTAAGAATTTCTAGTTATAGCAACTTTTTGTTTATATTTGTTTCGCACTCATGGGATGCCTGCAAGTCGGAGGGAGTTTCACAGTACCTGGCGCGATTGAATAGACGTTTTTTCTTATTCCCTAGGTGCCTCAGGCTGGCGTCATACCACGGAGAGACATTTGACGTCTTAATGAAAATAACAGGAACATGCTGATCAATCAGATCTTTAACTTTATTTTTTATATAGCTCCCACTCTTGCTAAACTCTGCTGCTTTCAAGGTTATGCAAAGAAACCTCTTCATAAAAAAGTGCCTATTCGCTGTTTATTGCATAGCTTCTAATTGGTTTACGAAAAGTTTCCTTTTTTGTTACTGGAAGGATGAATTGAGAAAACAGGACATTGTAATCAGATAACCCTGGAAGGGTAAAAATTGGGTGAAACAAGTTGTGTTGTGTAGTCAAGACAATTAAGGCCAAGAATCTTTGAGGTCGAAGTAGTGGAGCGTTGGCAGTGCTAAAAGCTGCGAGAGGTTGAAGTCGTGGCAAGCCTCGATGAAACTTTCACACTCAGGAATGTTACCCGGACAAGAAGGATGAGTTTTAGACCAATCAATAGAAGAATAATTAAAATCACCCAAGATTATGAAGAAGCAGCCAGAAAATCGTAATGACAAATCACAAAGTGTATCATGAAAAGCTGCAACAAAGCCCAATTTATAATCAGGAGGTCTGCAACAGACCCCGAACACAACAGTATAGCATATTTTGTTTTTAAGGAAAACCATACACTTTCTAAACACGCGCCATCGCAAATACGTGTCCAAACTATATTTTTCCTCAACGCAAACATAACCCTGCCTCCCCTGCGTTATTGTCTATCCTGATGAAATATAGTAAAAGATGAACCCCCCCAAAAATAATCGAGTCCACTTCATCATTTGACCAGTTTTCCGTGAGAGCAACGATGTCAGCAGACCAAGATTCAATCAAAGATGAGATGTCGTCTTGCTTTGATAACACACTCCGACTGTACATTTCAGTTTAAATCGGTTTGAAAGAATTCTTCCCATTTCTTTTTCATTCAAGAATTTGGATATTATTGGCCTGTGCTTATCACCTGAAAAACGGCCAAATCGATGTGCTCTGGAGATGCTTTCCACTATTACACCAAGCCAGGGGCTTCCCCAGGAATTGAAATTAGGGTGGTGTCCAATTTTTTAGGGGGGGGGGGTGCATTTAGAATAGAGGGGTCGTTGCGAATTAAGGGGCTGTCTTTAGAAAAACAAGGGGGCGGTGATACCCCCCCCCCCCTTCTTCCCTAGAGGGTGTGTAGGAAAATCACTGCACCAAGCTTCGATTCAAACAGTTCCGTAATCAACTTCTCGGAATCCAGGCAGCTTTTCACGTTCGCTTGTTTCTGTTATTCCAAAAAGATCAGATTATTCCTACGTGTCCGGTTTTCTAGTTCATCAACCTTCGACTAAAAATGAGGCACAAGAATGTCACAGTGCACCTCGTTCTCAAGCTGGACAGAGTACGAAACTTGTGGTAGGCACTTCGTTATTCTCCAAAAGTGATACTCGCTCTTCTAAAGATTTGATAGTTGCTTCAGTCTGTTTCTGATTCGCTTCTAGTTCCTTAATACTGTCTCAGCATGGTTGTTTGACCAGTTTCTATTTTCTTTTTACAATGGCAAGAACTGACGCGAGCTGCCCTTCCTGCGGTTTCGACATAGGTCCGGAATTAGATTCAATATCACCAGCCAAAAGCGGTATCGAACTCAGCCGCAGCGACTCGAGAATTGACAACAGCGTTCTGCCGAGCTTAGCATATCAATGAGGAGTTAGTAGGCACTTTTGTCGAAGGGGCACGACACTTTAAAAAAGATGAAGGTTATTGGAACGAAAACATTTTGCATACTTCAGGTAACTAACCTGCAGCATAAAGCCGTGTGAGTAAGGCATGACGTCCGTGTCGTGCCCTTGGTCGTGCCCCAGCGGCGAAGTGGAAGCAGGGTCTTTTCGTAGATGGTGATCGCACTATGAAAGCGGAAGTTCCCTTGGCGGTTCAGCCAATGGAAGCACTCGGGAACGATCGCCACGGGGATTGGCGATCAGATGAAGGCGACGAGTCATCTCGTGAATTGCCGCGCGCAGGGTCACGGACTTCTAAAAGGTTCTCGTTTATTCTTGCTCTGGACATAACTTCTATCGTTTATCCCTGCATTTGTTGTTCTAGAAAGTGCGTGTTCATTCTCGCCCCGAGCGCGCTACGCTCAAACATTTTCCGCCGAATCTTCGAGATAGTGTCTCATTCTAGATAAGAGGCCGCCCGCGACCTTGTCGAGTCAGTTTCGCCTCAGCGTTCGATTCTGCTGTCTCGCCGACTTCGACGCCCGCGAAGCTCTGTTGTTATCCTCTTCCTTTTTGTTTTGGGCACGAGTTCGCCCCATTAAAACGTTTAGTTTGCCCAGTTATTCCTTGTTTCCTTGCCTGTTCATTCGTGACAATATGGCCAAAACAGTGTCAATTCGGCTGTCTCACACGACGAGGTGTAAACCGTCTTGCCGATGAAGCTTTTTGAAGATAGTTCCAGGAAGGACAGCACCTGCAACATAAGGCCGTGTGAGTAAGGCATTCCGTCCGTGTCGTGAATCGTGATTTTGAATCTTTAGTGATGCAGATATGCCGATGTGGGGACCCTGTGGCTTTATCAAGCTGTTCTTGCGACAGCTTTTTCCGCAAGCCACCGGAATCCTGTACGTTATACTTGATGCAACTAATAATCAATCAATGAACCAATCATTTAATCAATCGATCGATCAATCAATCAATAAATAAACAAATAAATAAATCGTGTCTGCGCCCCGCGCGGGTCAAGATCGCAGGTGCTGCAGTCCTCAAGTCCAGACGCAGCCGATGCTACAAGCGCGAGCATGTGGCAGTGCTTGCACTTCACGAGCGCGCGTGCTTGTCAGGATGCTGAGAGCCCGGAGCTTGCACTTATGGCTTCTGCTACGCTCAGACTTAAAGTGAAACGGAGTATGCAACAACCTAGAACATGCATCAGGATTAACCGCTCATTCACACTGGAAGCGGATCCGCGTTCTCAAAGCGGTTGCGAACGCGGTTGTATAAAGATCCAGTACAATTGCACGCGCACTCGATGACATCAAGTGCGCGTGCAATTGTACTGGATCTTTATGTTGCAACTATACTTCGTCTCACCTTAACATGGACTATTGTTAGCCGCGCATGCTAAAATCGCGAGATAGTTGCTTTGGATGAAGCCTCGGCGGCTGCACGAGCGCTCGTGTAGCGAGCGCTCCAGTCAAGGCAGTCAAGGCTACCCACTCGCGCTTGCACAGCCCTCGCAGTTAGTCCATACTACGGTGAGACGAAGTATAACGTCGGATAAACCTCTGTTGGCGTTCGACGAACAGGGAGTAGAAGCAGAAGAGAAAGAAGTCTGCTAAGATGCCCCTGCACGTGCGTACGAAAAAAAAAAGAAGGGAAGAACGACGACGACGAACGTGGACGATTGAACGTTTTGGCCTTGCAAGCTTTCGAATGGCGATGTATTATTCTCAGCGGTGTAAATAGTAAAGTGTTGCTCGTTGTGTGAAAATGGAACGATTACTGTGACGACCCGCAGCGACTGCAACAAAAATTTGGTGCCGAAACCCGGGATTGACATCGCGGCGGATACTTCGAAGCTGGAACGTGAGTGACTCTTCACGTACAAATGAAGTCCTCAAGAAAAAGCGCAAGGCCATCCGGTCACAGGTAACTCGACTGGTGAACGACGCGTAAGGGTTGCTAAGGGCCCCAGGACCGAACGTAGCTGAGCTAGAGATGCTCATCGAGCGTCTGAAACTAGCTCAGGGCCAACTCAACAACGTCGACTCTGCCATCGAACTGCTTGTTTCGGAACAAGACGGAGATGCGGAATTCGCGCAAGTCAGTTGAGTACGCAGACAAGATCGTCATATACTTAACCAAGCTGAAGAGCCAGTTAAGGCGCTCCACGGGATTCGGGGCATTCCGCCAGTGACAGTCATGCCGAACGAAAACGGAGACAGACTGGCAGCATCAACATCAAGGAAGGTCAGACTTCCAAAGCTGGAACTGATCAAGTTCAACGGACAGCTGAAAAACTGGCTGCCTTTCTGGAACCAGTTTGATGCGGCAATCCACCGAAACCCTGACTTGACACCATGCGACAAGTTTAACTACTTAAAGGCGGCACTAACAGGGGATGGAGCGACAGCCATCGATGGACTGCAGCCCACAGCAGAGTGCTACGCGGACGCCATCGATCTCCTACAGCGGCGGTTCGGGAATCAAGAAGCGCTAATCCAGGATCACATGGAGAGCCTCATGGACATACAACGTGTTCCACCTCAGCGCAACGCCAGAATCCTGCGGCGATTGTATGATACCCTTCAAGCTCGCATCCGGGGTCTTAAGGCACTGGGCGTGAGCGAAGAATCCTACTGTTCAATGCTTTACCCAGTGCTCCTTCGAGCGCTCCCAAGAGAAATGACCATCGAATACCACCGAAAGACGCTGCAGTGGGAAGCCGAGAGTGCCACCGCCAGTAGATCGGTACCAGCGTCACAGACAAGTTTGGAACCTACCACAAGTCGCACACATCTGAGAGCACTTCGGACTCTCCTCGAGTTTCTGCACATCGAGGTGGAGAGCCAGGAAAAGGCATCTAAAGAACATCCAGAGGACGTCGGTGGTAAATCTACACCCCATTTCACCAAGCGCGAGGAGCAGAAGAAGACGTCTACAAATCCCGAGAAAGCCACGAACCTCTACTGCTACTGCTCTGCATGGTGTTGTGGAGGGCCTCGAATGTTTCTTCTGCAAGTCAAAGGAGCATGGAACACCCGACTGCAACTCAAGGATAACGCTAGCTGAAAAGAAGCGCAGGCTACAGAACGCCCAGAGATGCTTTCGGTGCACGAAAGTGGGGCACATGGCAAGGCTGTGTCGAGGTACACCCTGCTGCAACAAGTGCCGAGGCAGGCATACATCCAGCATGTGCGACCCAGATTATACTCCGAGACGATCTGGCGACGGATCACAAGCCAAGCAAAGGAAAGACGAAGCACCAGTTAACCTGCATGTAAGCGAGGAAAACAAGCCGACAGTACTCTTACAAACGGTTACCGCGTGGGTGGAAGGCAAAAACAGAAACAAACGAGCTCGGATTCTTTTTGACAGTGGTAGCCAGCGCTCCTTCATTACGGAAGAGCTATCGAGGAGTCTCGGTTGCAAACTGCTCGGGACCGAGATACTGACTGTCGGAGTGTTCGGAGGCAAGTATAGGGAACGAACGTACCGCAGAGTCCAAGTGATTCTGCGCAACCAACGCAGTGGCAAGAAATACAAAATTGACGCCCTCGAGACACATTCCATCACCGAGCAAGAACTCCCTAGCCCTGAGCAGGACGTTATTGGAAAAATGGAAGAACTTGGGCTTACTTCTGGCGACGACCTGAACGGACTGGACTGTGGCGGAGTAGCGATACTACTGGGATCGGAACATTACTGGGAATGTATAACAGGAAGGATCCAACGACTGAGCAACAGCCTCACCGCAGTGGAAACCGCCTTTGGCTGGGCAATACATGGATCCACACAGTTGACTTCCGATACTGTCAGCTGTTCCCAGGCGATAGTGCTCATATCTGCTGCAGACGAACAAGAGCCATCAATCTTGAGGAGATTCTGGGAGCTTGAAAGTGTGGGAGTACTCGAAGAGGCGGAGCGAGATCGGTCAAATAATGACATCATGCAACGCTTTGAAGCAAGCATAACCAAGACGACGGGAAGGTACGAGGTTGGCCTTCCTTGGAAAACGAATGTGCACCTAGAATGCAACCGAGATGTTGCATGGATGCGCCTCGAAAGTCTCCGAAGGAAGCTAAGCAAAAACCCAGACCTCATGCGAAGGTATGACCAGGCTATCCGGCTGTACGCAGATAACGGGATGGCCGAGAAGGTTGAACACATAAACGGTTCCGGAGGACGTGTTTATTATATGCCACACCAAGCTGTTCTACGAGAGGGTAGCAGCACGACAAAATTGGGGATTGTGTTCGACGCCTCTTCGCACGGACCGAATTCCAGATCATTGAACGACAACCTTGAAGGCGGTCCGAACCTGAATCCAGACCTGGTGGCCCTACTCCTGAGGTTTAGGCAACATCGGGTAGCACTAATTGCAGACGTCGAGAAGGCCTTCCTTCAGATCGGTGTACACGAGGAGGACCGCGACGCCTTGCGGTTTCTCTGGTATACAGAGCCGCCTCATCCAGACCAACCTACCCCAGAAGTCGAGGTCTGGCGTATGACAAGGGTAACCTTCGGTACCACATGCAGTCCTTTCCTATTGGGAGCAACCCTACAGCACCATTACAAAGTTATGGAAAGCCAGTTCCCACAAACAGCAGGGAAAAATCAGTATATGTTGACGACCTCTTGACCGGCACAGGAAGTGAGGAGGCGACCCAGAAGTTCTACACCGAGGCGACCGAAATATCCTGTGCAGCTTTGCGAAATTTTCAAACATTCATTGACGAAGATGGAGTGCTTCGGATCAAAGGCCGTATCCGATCAGCAAACCTGACTCGCGATGAACGTGAACCCGTCGTGCTGCCCAACGAACATCGGTATTCCACCTTGCTGACCATCGAAGCTCACCGACAGATGAAACACGGGGGGCCACGAGACACTCTCATGCAACTTCGCGAGAGGTACTGGATCATCCGCGGAAGACAGTTGGTGAAGAAGGTAGTGCATGCTTGCGTGACCTGCCAGAGGTTCAGTGCCACTCCTGCCAGTGCTCCAACGGGACCTTTGCCGGGTACGAGAACCACGCAGGCGGACCCTTTTGAGGTGGTCGGCATAGACTTTGCGGGGCCGATGTACGTGCGAGAAAATGAACTCACGCACAAGGCATACATTGCCTTGTTTACCTGTGCCGTCACGCGCGCGGTGCACTTGGAGCTCGTGCCGGACGTCTCGACAAAAAGCTTCTTGCTTGCGTTCCGAAGGTTCGTGTCGCAAAGGGGTTTATGTCGCATCGTGTACTCGGACAATGCGCTGTCCTTCAAGAGGGCATCCAAAGACTTGGCCGAACTCTGGAAGACGCTCCGACACCCAGACGTGGTAGACCAATTCGCCAACGCGAATATTGAGTGGCGCTATATTGTTGAGCGGGCGCCATGGTGGGGAGGCTTCTACGAGCGACTCGTCCGATCGGTAAAAGTTGGGCTCAGGAAAGTGATCGGTAAGAAATGTTTGGACTCGGAAGAATTACACACAGTTCTTTGCGAGATTGAAGCCGTGGTAAATTCACGGCCCCTCACATTTGTCTACAATGAGATCGACGAGGGCGAGTCGCTCACTCCTGCAAGCTTCCTCACGGGACGAAGGCTGACGGCGCTTCCGGTGGCGGAGAAAAAAGACTTCACTTCGTCACCTGAGGTGCTCCGCCAGCTTTGGAGACGCAGGAAGGAGCTTCTTAACAGATTTTGGGAGACGTGGCGATCGGAATATCTGAGAGAGCTCCGATCCGCCTATGAAAGAAAGCAAAGGAAATCCACGCCCCTTGAGGTCGGACAGCTTGTCCTGCTTAAGGGGCAGCTTCCGCGTTTGCTGTGGAAGATGGGCAGGATTGAACAAATGTTTTTGGGTCGGGATGGAAAGATTCGTTCATGTGTCGTGCGTTTAAACAGGGGATTGTTGCTGAAACGACCGGTACAATTGCTTTATCCAATAGAAGTAACTGAAATTTAGAATGGGTTCGAACCCATTCGGTGGGGAGTGTGTTGCAACTAACGTCGGATAAACCTCTGTTGGCGTTAGACGAACAGGGAGTAGAAGCAGAAAAGAAAGAAGTCTGCGAAGCTGCCCCGGCACGTGCGCACGAAAAGAAAAGAAAAAGAAGAGAAGAACGACGATGAGAAACGTGGACGATGGTGTTTTGACCTTGCAAGCTTTCGAATGTCGATGTATTATTCTCAGCGGTGTAAATAGTAAAGTGTTGCTCGTTGTGTGGAAATGGAACGATTACTGTGACGACCCGCAGCGACTGCAACAGATGTTGCTTGGGGCGAAGCTCTGGTGGTGCTTGTCTGCGTAGACGCCGAGCCGCAGCATGCCGAGCCTTTTCATTCATGTCAGTAGGAGAATGTGTGGTTTTCTTCTTTTTCGTTTTTTAAGCAGACAGATGGGATGGCATCTCCGAACCCCCTACTTTTTTTTTCTTCTTTTTCTTTGAGCCTTTTCATTCATGTCAGTAGGAGAATGTGTGGTTTTCTTCGTTTTCTTTTTTTAATCAGACAGATGGGATGGCATCTCTGAACCCCCTACTCTTTTTTTCTTCTTTTTCTTTTTTTCATAATTTTTTTCATCTTTTTTTTCAATTTTGTTTTTGCCCTACACGAGCACGTGAGCATGTGCTCACGTGCTCGTGAGCACGTGATCTCACGAGCAGAAGCACGAGCACCCGACGCCGGGCCTACGGCGGACGGACATACGAACATGGCTAGCCCCTAAGGAGCTTCGCCCCTAAAAGCTCTCAATCTGCCAATCCTCCTGCTGTTTGGCTCAAGCCTCAAAGGAACCAAAAACACGGTGAGAGAGAAGACTCCTCCCAGGTACAGCAATCAGAACTGAAAAGGTTAGTTTGTGGCAATTGATAAAACCGTGGAGACATTTCTGTAAAAATAAAATGTCCATGCGTGCCTCCTTTCGGAGAGGCAGCGCAGTTTAAAATCTTCCACACTCGCTCATGGATGGAACAAGTTAGCCTGTTAAGATAACAATCATAAAGCAGTCATACAAACTTATAATGTATATTTTCGAGTTCCTTCGGGCTTATTTGGTTTAAACGATTCCCCACAATGGTGGAGAAATTCAGTTTAGACAAGATGAGGGATGGATACAGATACAAAATCATGTGTATCCCCTAAAATTGCTCGTTATTCCGGTAAACTCACCCAGAGTACTGTAACATCCACTGCTCAAATATGTCACATTCTCACAGTATTTCAATTCAATAAACAAGAAGACTCCTAGATCACGTACAACTGAAACGCGCTCAATCGAGCCTTTGCTCAAAGTGTAGTTAATTGTGTTATAAACTTGTTTTCTCGAGAAGGTATAACTTTTTTTTTAGTCGGGTTAAGAACCAAATTGTTCTTTCCGCACCAATCTGCCAAAGCTGAAATATCTTGCTGCAGTTTATCTCATTAATAAATGTCAACAGTAGCTCGAAAAAGCTTAATGTCTTCGGCGAATCGTAAGATTTCCGAGTGATTTATGCATGAGCAAATATCGTTCGCGAATAGGTTGAAAGGCAGAGGCAATAGATTAGAACTCTGCAGGACGACCTATCGGGAGATGTACTCGGTTGACTGTACACCACCGTATGAAACAGAATTCCATCGTTTTTTTTAGATAGCTTTGGATACATTCGCAGGGTGGTAAGGAGAGAGCATAAGGAGTGAATTTTTAACTAGCAGTGAATGTCTCACCAGGTCAAATGCTTTTTTAAAATTAAAGTAACCTGCGTCGACCTACTGCTTTGGCCCTAGTTTGGCACCCTAAAAATCTGAAAACGCAATTCACTTTGATTCCACAGAAAGGTTTGACATAAAAATATGTTGAAGCACGTGCATACGTCTGGAGAAAGGCGAATAATATGACAATGCATAAGCTTTTCCAACACCTTGGCAAACGAACACATCAGTGAAATTGGACGATATTTACTGACAAATAGTGCTGACCCGTCTATGAGTATTGGCACCACTAGTGAAAGCTTCCAGGAAGTTAGAAAAAGCCTACCTTTCAACGACCAATTAAAAGTAAAAGTTAAAATCGGAGCTAACAGGTCGCCCCACCCTTTGAGTCTAAATGAAGGAATAATGTCGACTCCCGCTGGGATCTTAGGTGGTAACACCCGAATCGCAGCAAGAATGATGTCACTGCTCAGCTCTGGAATTGATAAGTATACGTTTTCGTGCTCCGGCAAAATTCAAGTTTCAGAGGTACTGTCTTTTTCAAACGTTTAGAGCCCACCTCGCGCGTGGCCGCACCGGGCTCGTTCCCGTACTGTAGCGCTCTTATCTTCGGTACTCGCCGGCTGCGTGATTATTTTATAGTGAGGGGGAACTTATCTCTCGCGTTGCGGCTCGCCTTGATATCAAAGTGGCGCAAAATAACGGGTGCGCCGTGCGTCTTGCCTGCTCTCGTTGTGTGCTACTGCGGTGCGGAGGCGCTGCCGCAGCAAGTGATGTTGCGCTGGCCCTGCGCTTTATTAACGAAGCACCGCCATCCGTCACTGCGAAATTACGTGTTTGTCTTCCCCTCTCCTTACATGAAACAAGTTATTATGTTCAGCGTTGTATAAACACGTTCCGTCGCGTGTTCAGGGTAGACATCATGCACAATATTGGTGTATTTTTTGCCCTTCTTCCACGCTTCTGGAGTGGGCGTCTAATACAGAAAGAAGTGCTTGCAAAGAAAGTCGTATTTTCTTCAGATCGGCATTGTTGTCTACAAAGCCAGTAGCTGGGCGACTTGATATTTCTTTACTTTGCTGCAAAACCCGCGCCTAAGCGATTTATTTTACAGGACAGTCATAACGTATCTATAAGAAGTAATTAAACTTATAGACGCATATAGTTTTTATTCCGCGTCTCTACAAACATTTGTGCATATATACGAAATTGTCAATAATTGCCTTTCATTACAAAAATATCGTAATGTTCTCGAGGAATTTCATTACTTCGGTATCAAATACCGCAAATGAATAAGAATTTTTATGTTTCCTTCAAAACTGTGTATTCCAGAAAATGTTCCACAAATTTGGCCCGAAGGGCGTTAGTTCCGTATTTTAGTGGCAGTTATTTATTGGTTACAATTTATTGGAATATAGAAAATAACGTGTGCTGTAGGAGAATTACATAAATCGCGAGGAAAGACGACACATGTGTCGTCCTGCCCTCGTCAGTTATCTTGTTCTCCTCTAACACCGTAACTTTATCAGCACGTTATATTTCTACAAATGAAAAGGATCCCTTAAGTCCAAATCAACTCCTCCTAAGGTTATTTATAATTATTTCCGAAATTAACTGAAAGTTGTCTGGGAACTAAATCAGATTATGCGTCTCTTTTTTTATTGTCATTTTTGCAATGTCGCGTGCGCTATTATATTACGCTTGTACTTTTATTCTTGTATAAATTATTGTGCAACAACTTACACTAATCGCTTCTATTACGCAATTAAAGATAAGTTCCCAAGTATTTATAAATGCGCAAAGCAGAAACTGTTCTGTTTCAAGTCGCTTTCTACTACAAATATCACAATACCCACCGCCAGAGATTTTTTATTCTTTTTTCTAACACTGGTAGCAGACTTTTCGTCTGGGCTGAACTTGCTTTCGCATCACCGTTTTCTGGATGAGAAGCCCAACTACTGAGCGCAGCCGTCCGAAGTCTAATGCAGGGCTCAACCCCCGGGGCGTTTTGATAACAAACTCGAACAACGATCGCCAAGAGCGCATCGTTAGAGCCCAGTTACTTGCGCACCGACCCAAACTCGCGCCCAAAACACAAGCTGCCTCTAGGTGGAGCTGCTCTAGGCAGTTTCGCTTTACGTTTCGCTCGGCTCCCGCTGCTCTCGCTATTCCCTCGAGCGGTCCAAAAGGGGCAGGCTCGGCTGGGCGGCTCTCCAGTATTGATTCGGCAGCCTGTGGGGCAGGTTCATCGCTCTTCGCCGTCCGCGCGCGCGTCCGTCCCATGGACTTGTGCTTGCCCGGCGTCCGATGGCAGACGACAACTGTGTTCTACCCCCTCGAATCCTTCACCTCGCAACTGACCCACCCAGTAACCGACGCACGTCCATCCCGAGAGTCACACTCTGCACCGGCGAGACATCCTATCAAGACAACCACAGCCACGTCGGCAGGTACAGGAACTCCAGCAGCTCGGAAAGAAACTTGTCCGAACAATGGCAACAATCGTCGTCGAGCGCGTCGTCGAGGTTGAGAACTGACGAAAGCTCGTCCCAGGCCAGCCCTCGTGTCGTGGTTGTGCCGGCTCTCTGCACAAGCATCGTGGACCCGCTGGGACCGGACCTGCCGCCCTTATTTTTCCCGTCCATAGCCATTGAAGAGACCGGGACCACAGGTTTCCTCTGTCCTGGGCAGGCGATGACGACGAGGAGCTGCCGAACTCTGGCGGTCCTCCTGAGGCTACGGGTCAGTCAAATTGTCCTCGGGATTGTGACACTTGTCCTGGGGGCTTCCGCGTGCCTCGACCCCAAGGCCCGGGAGACACTGGCCTTTGGGGTTCCTGCCGGTTCCCTGACCCTCCTAGCCGCAACCGGTCATGTACGTTCCGTGCGCAGAGAAGGACCCTCGGGACTCCAGCAGAGATCTTGTCCGCATATGGGCGTCCTGTGCATTGCAGTGGTGGCAGCCATAGCGAATGTGTTACTTTTGGTCTTGTCTCTGTTGTCCGCCGGCGCCGGTTCGCAGAATCAAAGATCCCTCGGAGTTCTTCTAACTTGTGCTACGCTTCCTGTGTTGCTTGTGGAAGCAGCCGCGTCGCTCGTGCGGTGGGCTTGGGCGAGACACAAGTGGACAGCGTGATGGCGTTTTGGAAATGCGTGCGTTCGACCCTCGCCGGATTTGGAAGGCGCCGGAAACCAAAGATCTTAAGAAACAACAGGCGTATGAAGCGAAGTGAATAAAGGTGCCTTGGTTTCGTTTCCTGGAGTACGCGCGGTCACAAGGAAAAAATCGGAGCAAGAAACGGTGAGGTCGGCAATGTTCCTTGAAACGGCTGTTGACGTCATGAAGTCAACCTCCCTCGGTTCGGTGACCAGTGATTTATTATATACTTGGTCCATCAAGGATCATCGGCTGAAACATAGAGCTTCAAGTTTTAGGGTATTTGAGGGTAAATGCCACAAGATGAAAGACACCTTTAAGTTTCGTGGTTTAAGTGTGATGCAAAGAGAAGATGGTTCCGTCGTTTTTTTTTTCGTATACTCTTTTGAATGTTTGCTGTTCTTTTTAATTAAATTAAAATTTCACTCGAAAGAAACAAAATACTTAAGCCATCTGTAAATATTTCTGAGCTGTAATGCATTCAAGTAGTGTGGATGGTCGTCGCTGTCGCAGTTAAGGCACCCTCAGTTAGAAGCGCCTATACTATGTCGCTGCAGTTCGCCTAAAACGTGATTGCAACGGTTGAGTTTAAAGTTATATCGTACAGTTCGCGACATAGTTAGGGCAAACACGGCATCGGCGTTTTTTTTTTTTTTTTTTTTTTTTGTATTGAGATTTATATTTTTTCATTCAGACTGGTTTCCCAAATATTCACATTTTACCGGCCCAGTAGTTTTAAAGATAACAATTCAATTTCCAGGAACAAGCCAAAAAAAAAAAAAAAGAGGCTCGCTTGTATCCGCTGAGAGTGTCGCGCAGTAACAGTACAACGTCAAGAGCAGGCTCCAAGCCGCGAGGACATGTTTTATATACATGTTAAACTACAGAATTTACACATAGATAATGATGTAGACGAGAATAGGTAAGAGCTGAAGCGACACACACATTTTGAACGTGTACCAACTGGCCCAATTCGCTATCTTCTTCCAAAAAATTATATTGTCTCTAGGCTTAGGTTGCCAGTGTGTTAATCGAAATTACACCGGATATAGTGTGGAGGAGAATTACTAGTAGGTCATGCCAATTAAACATTACAGTAGCAGAGGATGAATGTATTGGTTAATGCTGTGAAAACGCTGAGATATCGCGTGAGGAAACGTCAGTGCCCATGGACATATCACAATCTTTTATAGAGAAATACACGGGTTGATATTTTATAGGTTTTAGAGTATATCATTGGTGGATTAAATGCTCATGTAAACACCAGCTAGTATAAATATGTATATATGCTCGTTTATGAAACACGTATGGGAAGCTCGATATCCCCAAACGGTGTACACCATACCAACAAATTGGACAATTTAGGGGACGCATACAGCCACGTTAAGATGTATATCTTAAAAGGCACATCAGTGATGCCACTAAGAAGAACATTTTTAAAACATCTACGTTTGAAATCGTTGATGTCAAAGCACGGAGAAACATTGATATGTAGAAGGCGTATTATTGATTCTCGTTCTCTAGCTTTATTTTGTAATATATCTGGCGGGTTTGGTTTCCTAGATGAATGGGTGAGGGCGTGGGTCAGCAGAAAATATAAAACTGAAATAATAACGCTAGTGCTCCGTGTCGTATTTAATTTGTACAGATTTTTGATCACGACATTTCTTAATCCAGTTTCTCTACTCGCTATATGTGAGAGATGCTACCGTAATTTTTCAAAGCGTCTTTAAACCATGCCTTATAATTATTAAATTCTCTAGTCCAATATTTTACCCACTAACGTTTTCGGCACGTTTGCCAATGTGATCTATTTAAGAGTTTTTTGCAATTGTGGCGATAAGCCATTTGAATTTTTTTTAGTGAATTCCAAAATATCCACGTTTGCGCGCCTAAAAGTTTGGTCCTTTTTGTTTTAATTCTTGTTTTTTTTCCTTTTTTTTTTCGGATGTCGAAAGCTAATATGTTGTTAAGGCCAAATTATAGTATATATTGCGTTCATATATGTTTTATTAAGAAAATATTAAAATAGCCTCCCGAAAACGTATACTAGCGCTTCCTTCAGTTCATAGAATGCGATCAAAAGCACTGGGACCAAGAACAGAGCCTCTGAAAACGTTTTTATTCTTTGTTGTTTCGTGAGGGACCTAATTTTGATCTGTAGTTTAAGAAGAACCTAATTATTAATTTCAATAGCGTATATGTCTTCATGGGATAGTAACAATCCACAAAACTGGCGTTTGAACGCATGGCAGTGCTATTTTTTTTTGTTATAACTTATAACTTACTTTTTTTCAAAGAACGTGTGTCTATATCTGTTAATGCTGCGTTAAGAGCGTTAGGCATCATTTCTCGGTTATGTCGGCGGTTCTCATCGCCCTATTGTTTGTTGCATTTGTTTAAGTCACTAGTTGGATCACGGTTAGAATTTGGCTCGGTAATCTGGAATTCATTATCTCTTGGTCAGGCAACAGAAATCGAAAATGTACAAAAGCGGCTGATAAGAATTGTGTATGACCGCTATATTGGAAGGTGGTCTTTTTATCATTATGAAACGCTACTTCACCGGTTTGTATTATATAAGCTTCCCGTGAGGAGGCAGTCTAGAGATTTTGTTTTTCTTCATAAAGTTGTCCATGGTCACATCAGGTCAATGGATTTACTACGATCCATTGACTTCCATGTTCCATCAAGGGCCAGCCGGAATGTATTAACGTTTTATTAATCTTGCATGCCCCGTGTATCCCCTTTGTCACGGATTCAATTGGCCTCCAATAAGGAACATCACCTGAATATTTTCATGTGTTTTCGGGAATTTACCTTGCTTGTTCGTGAATGAATGTCTTTCGCCTAAAATGAGTTTTTTTTTGGTATTTGTATTTAGTATTTTAGTTTTTGTGGTATTTGTATTTTAGTATATTAGTGCACCACGGTGGAGACTGAAAAGTTGTTTGTGGGCGCAGAAAATAAAGAATTATATTATTATTATTATTATAACCATAACATGAGCTCCATCTAAAAAAATGAATGGTTCTTTATTAAAGAGACACTGCCAGCGTATTTATGCTTGTCAAGTTTTTTTTATTTATACGTGATATATGAGAGCCCAACTACCCAGAAAACAATTTGCGGCTCGAAATTTGTTTTCTTTAAGCCTGAAAAGCGCTGATCGAGAACTGGCCGGTTTGAGTCACGCTCACTCTCTTCTCCGTGGTCAAGTGCCGTTTTTTATGGTTAAGACGCCACCACCAAATATAATCAAAGTCGTGGGTCATCGAAGGCACACGCAGAATATTAAAAATAGAAAAGAAATATGATATTCATTTTTTCTCACTTCTCAAAAGCTGCAAACACGTTCATTGGAGGAAAAAAGTATCACAGCCGCGTGACGTCCACCAACTGTCTTCTCCACTATATTTCTTCTCTTTCCCCCCCCCCCCCCCCCCCCAGCCTCGGCTCCGGTATCGAGCTGTTGCGTATTTTTTTTTTTACTTTATTAAAAATATACGTGACGCTGTAGCAGTATATTGAGTGGGTAGTTTTCTGAGACCATAATGAATCACTTGGCAAAAAATAAAAATAAAATCTTTTTGGGGTGTCAGTGTCCCTTTATGCAGCTCTTACTTAACATGTGTAGTGGCCATCTCGAAACCTTTAGTATATAAAAAAGCTATAAGCAGCAACATATAATGTAGGAAGAAACATTGCTACAACGAAGGAATGCTGCAGGAGGATATTTACGTAGAGCGAGTCTGGCCCCGCAAAAAGGGAATGTTCTATTGAAGATGTAAAACCCATTCCATATGATATGGATGATTTCTCCCTTCACAAAAGGAGCGTGCACCTTAAGGTAAAACAGGATCCGAGAGCTTTAGAAAGATTAAAATATAAAGCATGTGTAATAAAGAGCGATCAAATGTAAAAGCCATGGGTTCAAGATATGTGGAACAGGGACTGAGAACGTCTCTAACTCAGCTAACTCAACAGAGACATGATAAAAACAAAACAGCGCAAAGACAAGGACGAAGTAGAAGAAACCACAGGACACAGCGCTTCTAATTCGTCCTTGTCTTTGCGCTATTTCGTTTTTATCATGTCTACTTACCGAATAGCCCAAACTTCTACGTTAATCAACTATATTTCTTATACATCAGGCTCTTTTCAATGTTTGAGTTTGGATCCGTGTGTCCTGGTGACAGCGCTGTGTCCTGTGGTTTCTTCTACTTCGTCCTTGTCTTTGCGCTGTTTTGTTTTTATGATGTCTACTTACCAACGAGCCCAAACTTCTACGTTAATCAACAGAGACGCTGTCTGCCGCTGTTACTTTCTCTTCAACTGTAAAAAAATTCCTCCCTTTGCCCCAGTCTCAGGTTAAAATAATCATGGTAAACTTCCACCAGCTCGCCTGCGCACTGACTGTATTTCGGCAATGTATCCCGATTACCTGTTCAGCAGGTTTGTATATGCCAATGTACAGTTTTTGTTTTGTTTTCTTTCATTTCGTACTCTTGGAATGAACACTTGTTTATGGATTTGCTGGAGACGTTTTTTTTGTATTTGAAAATGGTAATATTTCCACTCGACGGAGGAGGAAAGTGAGGCATGCTCAATTTGGTATGCACTGAAATTCCCTACACCGTAAGGAAAATATCAAATTACCGCGAACCAAATTAGGTTCCCGGGGCGACCTCAAGTGGGCTACCCACATAGGTCCCCCTGTGGGTCCCCCGGAAAAAACCAGGTGGGCTGCCCAAGTGGGCACCACTTAGGCCCGACTTGCAAAACCGACATGGGACCCACGGGGGCTCCCTTTTCGGAGTCCGCCTTTGTACAAGGTCCCTCGGCAGAAGCCGAGGTGGGCTGCCCCAGTATAGGTCCGCGGTGGGTCCCACGAGGGAAGCCCAGTGGGTAGTCCAAGTGGGGCCGACTTGGGCCCGAGTTACAAAACCGACGGGGGTACGTCGGCCCCCCTCTTGGAGCCCACTTTGTGCTACTTTGGTGGTTCTCCGGTTCATACGCGGTATCTTCAACTCAAGTCTTGAACTTTGGAAATTATATCGCGAGCCAGAAAAAAGTCAAAGAAACGCCAAAGAAAACTACTATGTCCCTAAATAACACCTTGGAGCAAAACCTTATTATGCCTAAGTTAGGCCCCAAAGATTGCCAAGCTTTTGTGAAGCTTGGTGTTTCTCAGGCGAGCTACCTGGTTGGGCTTTGAAGAATCAGTGATTTTCATCTAGTATGGTAACACTGGCCCCGCCTTTGTGTAACATTTTTCTTAAGTACAACAGTGCAGGAAACAAATATATTTCCTCTTCCCCAAGCCACACACTACGTGAAGTTTTAACATTATTATAGCTCATTCATTACCCCCGTAAGCCGTTGCTCTTCTTTATAAAATGTGCCTTTTTTTACATTTCGGACGAGATTTTTATATGATGGGAGGTACATATTAATAAGCTTTAAAATATATCGAAAAGCTTCAAGAGATTCGGAAGTTCGCACACTGTCGGAGCTCCACCGAAGACAATGTACTCACAGTTGACGCCTAAAAAATCTGTTCTTGCCTTTCGAACTACAGCCGCTCATTACTCAAACGCACTGAGACCCACGACGATGCGCATTGGATTTAGCTTGAGCGCCACCACAGCACTGCTACAAAATTATGGAAAAGCCATCCAAAATATTTGTGTTTCACAGTAAGTCTTTTTTGGCGGCAACTAAACTCTGTCGCTTGCGTCTCCTAGACATTTCTGCGTCCTGGGCATCTTTTGTCGCATAGTTACAATGTCAGAGAAAAACTTTTAAAGCTTCATATTGTTCACATAAGATTAGATGACTTTTGTTTTCTTATGTTTCATGTGCTTTTCTGCACTACTAAGGCAAACTGCTTTGTGTATCTACTGGAAGGGCTCCGTTGGAATTCAGCTCAAAAGAATGAGCGCGCCCTAAAACTTACATTGGCGTAATGGGCCTCGTTGTTTAAACAAACTGCTCCTTATCTCTCATGTCGTGAAAATTATGTTCGTGTGTCAGGGCTCATGTCTGATAAATTTTTGTCGCCTTCCAGAGTGCCCCAAGGAAGCAATCTTGGTCCACTTTTATTCTTGATTTTTGTGAACGACATCTCTCATAGCGTGAAAAACTCTGAAGAATTACTATTTGCCGACGACATCAAACTTTTTCGCTGTGTTCGTTCGTACTCGGAGTGCAAACTTCTTCAGGATGACGCGTTGGCAATTTCAAGGTGGTGTTCTATGAACCATCTTTTGCTTAATGAGCAAAAGACAAAAATAATGTCACTGTCTAGAAAGCGTCAGTTACTTGTGTTCCCTTACACAATAGACAGCAGTGTCATCTCCCGAGTGTCCGTCATTCGTGATCTTGAAATTTTTGTTGATTCATCTTTAAATTTTAATAATCATGTTTCAGCTATATGTAATGCCTCTCTTAGGAATCTTGGGGTGATATTTCGTTTTACGAAGAAATTTTCTTCACCTGATTGTCTCGTGCGTTTGTTTTGCTGCTTAGTGCGTACAAAGCTGGAGTTTGCTTCAATTGTTTGGAATTGTATCAACCACACTGCATCATGCTCTATTGAGCGTGTTCAAAGACGCTTCATAGGCATAATCTATGATAGGCATTTTGGGCGCAAGTGTTACTACAACTATAATGTACTACTTAAGAAACTAGGGTTGTGCACCTTGCTCGACAGAAGGCGTTTACATGATTTTATGTTAAGTACTGTTTGTTTTCATGTTCCCTTGCGGTCAAGTCGGTTTCAGAGCCCGTTCTACCCCCGGACTTTATATGATACGTCTCCCTTAACAAGAATGCAGCTGGAATTTAGAAAGCTTGACCAATCTGCTATAGACATTTTTAGTGACGTGACAACTTTTTGACGTACACTGGAGTCAATCATTTGTTTATAATGTTGAATCTATGTGGCTGTCTGCGTTTAATTTTCAATGACGAACTGTGTACCACTATTTAGGCTATGTGCTGTTTGTGGACACAACAAAATAAAGATTATTATTATTATTATAGAAATTGCTTGTACGCGGGCTAACACGTCTCAAGTAAGGAGTTCATTTTTAGGGAATACAAACATACTACCTTTTTAAGCCCATTCTTTTAAATTTATAAATTTCCCTGCATATGACTTGAAAAAATAACTGAGGGAATTGTAGATAACCCTAAAACTGAAACTGCCTTAACATTTCAAAACCAAACACCTGTGCAACTTCAGCCCCTCGTTCGCTTCACTGCAGTGCTTAGAATGTCTTGTTCGCTCTATTGAAGTGCGTGAACAAGGCATTTTATAAAAAAATCTTCAGAACCCAATATAAGAACTGCTTAGGAAATAAATCAATTATTTCATCTTGGTTACGTGAGAAATAAACACGCCCATAGTGACACAAGCACTGCTCACATTTCTTGCTGACTCGCGGTTTATGTTGAGGAAGAACGTATAGCTACAACAATATAAACTGGTTCCTAATAAGAGTTATCATGGTGATCAGTGCATCACGCAAAAGGCAAGGATAGTGGAAGGGGACATGCGCGACACATATGCGCTGACACGCCCATGAATTTATGCACAAAAGGAGGAAGAGAACGTAGTGAAAGTCACGTTGTGACCATCAAACTAATATATTTTTGTCCCATAGTCCTATCTAAAAATGAGGTGTCTGGCTGAACCAGGTTGAAGCAAGGAGTGGCGTAAATCTGTTCCAATGCTCACTCGATAGCGGAAGACCTTAACAAAACCAAGCGACAGAAATGCCACACCCACCCCCATCTTTCGTATTCAACTGGCATTGTGTACATAATCCCCCTCGCATGTGGTAGAAGCCATCTGGGCCAAACAGGCTTGTGCCTGAATGACGACCTTATCGAGCAAGAACGTTCACTGAAATCTACGGTGGTCGGTCATCTTCCCGTGAATTGCAATACCTGTTCGTGTTCTCCAATCCTTAACGGCACAAACATTATTGGACGTTATCGAGACATTCGACTAGCAAAATTTTGGAAGCGCATTGTATTAATAGTTTGGGTGACCGCTGCATTAGCCACCTATCAGTGAAACTACTTTAACAAGAAATCCTGTTTTTAAATAGGACTATCTGGCAAAGACATATTGGTTTAATAGTGTTGTGTGCTCTGTGCCACGCTTTGGCAGAGCGTGACATTCAGTGCGTTTTCTTTTTATTCCTTCTGTGTACACAATTGCGAGGCAATGAAATAAAGAACAATGGACCGCGTGGCTTTCAGTTCATATTGCGCCCCCTGGCGACGGGCTAGGGAAGGTTGTGCGTGCGGAGAAAGGCCAGATATATGAGGATTCGAGGATTCGCGTCCAACTATGATATGCCTTGGCCATTGCTCGGTGAGCAAGCACTTAGGCTTGGCGCGTGAGCACTTTGTCACGGCACGCCGCGGCGCCGTGACAAAGTGCCTCCTTAACGTTGCCGCTGCGACAAGCTCCGCTCGCATATGGACCACACAGCCGCGAGCCGAGATAACGTCGAAGCGAACCTCTGGCGCAAAACGGGCCCCTAGAGCCGCGGCGCACCATGTCAAGCGCTTACACACCGACCGATGATCCAAGTCACGTTCATGGTGCAACATACACTCTTCAGGTGAGGACACGGCGGGGTTGAATGCGCTGTGCGAGGAATCAGATAGCGCTCGTTCGACGGGCATCAGAAAGGCTGCATCATTCCGCGGCCATCGTGCCCGCGGCTGACAGTGTCACCGGCCGCCAAAGGGCGAAACTGTGTGAGAGCGAAAACATTATCTCGTTGCCATGACACCCCGGTACACCGTGGTCTTTCTGCACGTGCGACAACCTCGCTGGAGCTCTGCAGCGCGTGTGGAGCATGAGGCGGCACGAGCCGTCTTGTGCACTGCTGCCTGCCTCCTGCGTTTTACACCGTGCCCACGGGTCGAGAAGTCATCTGCCGGCGCCGCTTGAAACCATAGTGAGAGAGAGAAAGAGAGAGAGTGTAAAGCGAACTTTATCGGCACGTCGCGAGGAGCTCGCTGTCCTCACCTGAAGAGTATTATCTTACACCGTGGCCACGTTAAGGCATATTAAAGTTGTACGCGAATCCTCGTATCTCTGGCCTTACAGCGCGGGCGTAACCTTCCCTAGACCGTCGTCAGCATGTACTGCAAGTCATGCGCTCCGTTGTTTGAATTTCAATGTATCGCTATTTTTCATTATGTTGTCAGTAAGCGCTTGTGTGTCATGCTTGCTCCTTTTTTCTGTCCTTGTTTTTTGTGCGCTATACTGTTCAACCTATCATCCTACCATCTCGCCCAGCTTACCGCACTTACCGTAATATCCCGAAAGTTAGCATATCAAAGATCGAGAGAAAATCTTGTGAAAATATGGGGTGGGCTAACTTTCGGTGTGCAATAAGAAAAGTTGAAAAGTTATATTTTTAGATCATATGTCCCTGCCAAACTTGTTATCCCGTCTAGGGGACATGCAGAAAGGATGACTACTTCTTAGTCAGCCATGTTCCGTTATACCCCACAATAGCTAAGTATATACTCCTTTTCACCTGAAGAAACATTGTAAAAGAGGTCGATTGGCTCTTCGCGGAGCATTACTAATTTTGACTTTAATGTGGAGAATTAAGATGCATGTAGGTGCATTACAAATCAGATACGTGTTATCTTGTCAAGACGTAGACGTTTCAAACACCAAAAGCATCGTTTTTTTTTTTCTTTGGCAACCAAATCTTGTAACTGCTTTGCGCGGCATGTGCACAATGCGAAAAAATTCGTTTTTTCTTGGCATGAAAACGAGTATAGACGCATTTACGCTGAGGTCGTCATTGATACCAAACCTACAATTAATAATAATAAAAAAATTCTTCACTGTTAAAAAAAAAAATTGCAAATCAAGTTTGAAAAAAAAAGGGGTGAGTTACCTTTCGGGGGTGAGGCATCTCTCGGGATTTTACGGTGTGCAGTTATACTTCTTTTCTTGCAGTCAAAATAAAAGCAATACTGAACGTGTGCTTTATTTGTGGTTTAGACGTTTGAAGGTGCGAATTTGGACCAAGAGCAGGTTTGTACACGTTGTAAAAATATACTAACTTCCTAAACGTTTTTGGAAAACAAAAGTGCATTGCAGAAAGTATTAACTTTCCTTCCTCTTCTGGTGTATTTTCCTTTAATATTAGAAATAGCAAGACGATTGATTAGTGACTAATAGCGAATCCCAAAGGCAATTTCGTTCAAATACGGAATTAGTCCCGTCGACTTCCATTGTTTCAACCGTACGGGTTTACGAGCGATTTTTTTTCTTGTTGCTTTTATTGAGCTTATGCGAACATTTTTGTTCTCAAAAGGGGCCGCCCGGTGCTCGAACTTCAAAAGAAACCGGGCGTCGTTGAATGTTAAATAAGGAACCATTTCCGAAATCTTTCTTTGATATCGTAAATAGAAGAAAACCACGCCGATTTTTTTTTAGTCAAGCTATGCAAAGCAATTGTTCAACTCCGCATACTTACTTCATGTAAAAATTAAAAACAAAAACGCTTTTCGTGGTGCTGTAATAAAGTGCTTCCCACACCTAACGAGGGTATGTTGTTACTTTATTGTGAAGTGCGACTGTGTAAACGAACGGTCTTAATGTGACTTCAGAAAAATCACATACGTTCCTTTCCCCATTTCTAGGTGTTTTAAGTCACAGCTTTAGAAACTCAAGATGCCTATTTATCTTCACAATTCTTGCTCTGTGATTCGTTCCTTGGCGTTCCTATGGCTCAATGCCGAAGTTTCATTGGCATTAAAGCCATAATAAGATGCTCAGAATTGGTGGTCACAACCTGGGTTTCATAATCCATCAGTGAATACAAGGCAACTTCATTTTAAATTCAGCAGGAATAAAGGGTAATATATGTCTCCAAAGTTTATAAAAGGAATCAATCAATCAATGTTTATTTCTCTCCCCTTGAGAGGGGAAGGCAGAAAAAAAGTAGCTTGTAGCGACTTGCCATGGTCTCCCCCTCCCCTGTAAAGAAACCGAAAAACGTTTTTGCGTTATATTTTGAGCTTGTGATGTTTTGACTTCAGAATGACCCAAGGCAAATTTTCGTATTTTGGCCGTGGTCACAGGTCACGTATTTGGGAACTTAGCCAGACTCATGTATCTTCTGCGCAACAATTACCGTTTTAGATGTTTTTTTTTTAGTTTTTTCACATTATAGCAAAAACGAAACATTCGTAAAAATTGTTTTTTTTTTTGTTTTTATTTACATTTTTAAGAATTCAAAACCTAGCCAATTTGACCATGATTTTCCTGGTTTATATGATGACAACTTTTCTTACACTCAATGTTTTAAGATACATGTTATAATAAATGAAAGCTTCCACAACTATGTGTCCAACAAGTGCGTACCGTTAACGTCAAACGACGTTATGGTGCAATGAAGCGCCTTTGAATATGCTGAGAAACAAAAGAGTACACATTTGTACATAATTTTATACATATTTTCAAAAATATAAAAAAATTCTATGCAATCAAACAAATCAAACATGCCATAAAAACGCGTTTTAGAGACATATTCACAATTTTTGTTTTCAAGTAAACTATCTCTTTTAATGTTTCATAAAACATCATAAAATGCGCGTCTTTAAGTTATATTTATGAATATATAACGATAATATGCCCACCCTTAATCGTTTTCTTGTTATTAACGCGGAAATGCAGCCAATTTCTCAAAATGTAGCGAGACTGCGTCGATATTAAAACAAAAACTCCATCTTTTATTTATTTATTTTTTAAACTCACCCTGGCTCTTTGCGGTGCCTTGAACTAACCTGTGATGGCAAAACATACAGTAACATATGACCTCCGAACGAGGAAAACTACGACCAACCGTCGCTCGGAGCGAGGCAACGTCTTCAATAGAGCGGCTTTGCCGCATAACGTCGTCTTTACGGAAGCGTCAAAAGCTGGAAAACGGGGTTCCATCGTAGAGCGCGGAAAGTCATGCTGTTCCGAGCATTGCCCGGAAGAGCAGGACTTTCCGCTCTCTTTACGCCGAAGAGTGCGGCTTGCGAGACAATTGCCCGAATTGTCTCGCAAGCCGTAATCTTCGGCAAGATGTTTCTTTTCAGCCACCGGACACGAAAAAAGCGCGTGTGATGGTGTAGGTGGTGTTCTCAAACACCACGCAACGCTCACCAACTTGAGATCATCGCTCAACTCAAGGATTGCCCCCGCTAAAAACATTGTGGAAGTGCTGCGTGAAAAAGTAACAAATGTCTTCAAATTAGACCTGTCTGCGGAATGGGTTCGAGAGTTTTGTGCGGTGAAGCATGCAGAGTGGACCACCGAAACACCTGCGAGAGGAATCCAGGCATCTCATCTGTGGAAGTCATCATATGCTGAGAGGCCGGATGTATACATTGATACTTGCGCAACTGAGAGTTTTAAGCTTATGCATGCGTAGCGAATTGCAGAATGGCGCCGTTGTGTGTTTTGTGAATTGTAAGCTAAGTAATGGTATTCGAGCTCAAAGTCCCTTTTCGCGTCAGTTATACTCACCCTTTGAAAAACAGCCTTTTGAAGAATATAAAATTATCTCCCTAACTAACACCCAAAATAATTGGTGCTGTGCGGCAAAGCCGCTATAACAAAGACGTCGGCTAGCTCCGAGTGAAGGTTGGTCGTTAGATTTTCCCGTTTGGAGTTTATATGTTACTCAATGTTTTGTCATCACAAGTTAGTTGAAGTCAATGCAAAATACCCAAAAAGTTCAAATATAAAAAAGTTATTATTATTATTATTATTTTTTTAAATATCGACGCCCATTTTGCCACATTTCGAGAAATCAGCTGCATTTCCGTGTTAATAACAATAAGACAATTAAGAGTGGGCATATTATCTTTATATATTCGTAAAAGAATATTTAAAGACTCGCACTTTGATTGTTTTTGTAAATATTATGAAAGAAAGTTTATCTGCCAAAACATTGTGAATATAGTCTCTAGACGCGTATTATACCATGTTTTCATTTTTTTTTGCCTAGAAATATTGTATTGATATTTTTAATTTTTTGTGTATGTGTTGAATATTTCTTTGTAAAATGTATTAAAAAGTTATGGTGACCGTCAAGCTTGGATGAGGAAAATGACGACTGTTCAAATTAGCATCGTAAATCTTCTCAATTCCCACGCCTCGAGCTTGTCTATTTTATATCTCAGCGAAAAAGAAAATTTCTACGGCGTTCATATATAGCTCTAATGTTCCTCTCAAGAACATGCCTTTCATATATATTTTTAACAAAACTATGAAAATTATGACCCGGACCATAAATGCATGAACTTACGTGAAATTCCTCCCTTCAGTCGGGAAACTCGCGCTTGAAAACCTGGGCCGCTGGTGTCCACCGAGACCGAGCCAAATACGATAACAGCGCCACCCTTTAGCGACGAGTTTGAACCATGAAAGCTGCTTTACATAGCTACTGCGAGATGGCCCTGCAAGTATAACGCCACCTAAAGCCCCTCCATCCTGGGAAAAGTGGCGCCATTCTTTGAACTAGCCGCCGCGCACACTATTGGCCGGTCGTCACGTGACATCTGGCTTTCGGTTTTGGACTTCCGCTCGCCATGAACTTCCCAAGATGCTACTACGCCGCAGCTGACGAGCTGCTGCGCCTGTAGAACAGTCGGCCTGGAAAGCTTTTCAGTGTTCCCTCTGGAACGGAAAATGAACCTCGGAGGAAGATCTTGCTTCACCAAATCGATCGAAAAGATTTCAACCCGACGGGAGCCGCAAAGTTATGCAAGGTGAGTGCTCCGTATAACGCTCACCAGCATGCAAGAAAGGCAGCTGTTTAGAGCGAGCTATGCACTCCATTCCACCGTAAACGCGAGCGATGTAATAGCGAGCACAACATTGCCAGCTTGGCATGCACGGACGCCCGTGCCGTGGAAGTAAGGCCCCTACGCACTGTTGCGTTTGAGAGCGTTCAACTGCGTTGCATCGAGAAACGAAAGTGATTGACCGGCACATTTGTGCTTCGTATGAAGCGTGGAATCCAATCCATGGAATTGCTTGGCACGCGATAAAATAAGTATGGATGTCCTGCGTTCTCGCAGTCGCAACGCAGTGAAACGCTCTCAAGCGAAACTGTGCGTCGGGGGTCGTTCAAACGGCCTGCTCCTGTTCGTGCTTGTGGTGGTATCGGCGTCGCTCCCAATTACGAGTGCGTGCGGAGTACGCGCTCTCGTCAAGCTTTGCGTACGTGCTCGCGTACCATACTTTGTTTCGCACACATAGCTTGCAACGCTGCCGCGGCTACGGACCCGAGCATGTGGATGTATCTGTACTCCGTTTCAATATAAGTGCGAGCGCATCCAGTGCGACAAGCACGAGTATGTGTCTGATGACGCTCTTACTGGATGAGCGTGTGTACTTAGCCCGCTCTAAGTGCGTTCGCTCTCGTAGTGTCAATAGGGTCTCCTTCGCTCGCAGTCTTATTGAAACAAAAACGCAAGCAAATAAACATTTGAGATCAAACCCACACTCGCGCGAGCAGCTTTGACAGCGAAAACTTTACGTGCAGGTCTTTGGCAGGCTAACCTGGGATCTGCAGAAACGGGCGTTGAGGTGGCGTTACATGATCTGCTCTCCACTAAAATCCGACCTCTTCAATATATTACAGGACCACTTCAGTATCGACCAATTCAAAACACTATCATGCAAAACAAAGGAGAGCAAAAAATTGAGGAAGATGCCTCTCCCAAACTTTTCTTTTTTCGTAACCTTCAACCAAGAGAGTAACCACCACTGCAAGTGAACTGGAAATGGAAGTGGTATGTACATCTCCAAAAACATTTTTTTTATTTAGTAAGACACATATCTGTTTTACAATACAAATTCAATACACAAACTGATGATTTTGGATGCCTCCGTTACAAAATGCAGTTCTATTTATTTGTTTTTTATGTTGGCTCCCTAAAGTTACCGAGGCACCCCCAGCAAAACCTGAATAGAACACCACAAGGCGATGCCCACAGTACTGAACATCCCCAGAACAGACTGCTGCAGCACCGCATCTGCTCTTTAGTTTGGCGTCTGATACTGTTTATTGGTCGACCGAGGCACACCTACCACTAGTGCCATATTCTGTCCATTCTAGGAGTGTGTGTCCATTGGAGGGCCCCCAGCAAGGTCCCAGCGGAGCTTTTCCTTCGGGGCAATCTGCCGAAGTGACCGCAGCTGTTGGTGAGTTTGGCAGTCCGATACTCTTCCCAGGTCACTGAGGCTTACCTATCACTAGTGCCATCTTTGTCAATTCTAGGCGAGTGTGTCCTCCCAAGGCCCCCCAGGAAGTTCCAAGCGGTGCTGTACGAACATAAACTTTCCCAGCTTCCCTAGAGCAGCCTGGTTTGGCAACCCCCCCCCCCCCCCCAAGTTGCTGGTGAGTTTAGCACAATGATACTGTTTCCGTTCGACCGAGGCACACCAACAACAACTGTCGTTTCTTGCTCATGTATTCGTTCTAGAATTGTGTAGTGTGTTGGTGAGTTTAGCACAATGATACTGTTTCCAGGTCGACCGAGGCACACCGTCCAACGACTGTCGTCTCTGCTCATTTATTCGGTTCTAGAAGTGTGTTAGTGTGGTTGGTGAGTTTTAGCACAATGAGACTGTTTCCAGGTCGACGGAGGCACACCTACAACGATCTGTCGTCTCTGCTCATTTATTCGTTCTAGAAGTGTGTTGGTGAGTTTAGCACAAGATACTGTTTCCCGGTCGACCGATTCACAACCTCCACGACTGTCGTCTCTGCTCATTTATTCGTTCTAGAAGTGTGTTAGTGTGTTGGTGAGTTTAGCACATGATACTGTTTCCAGGTCGACTCGAGCACACCTACAACGACTGTGGTTTCTGCTCAATTTATTCGTTCTAGAAGTGTGTTGGTGAGTTTAGCACAATGATACTGTTTCCAGGTCGACCGAGGCACACCTCCAACGACTGTCGTCTCTGCTCATTTATTTGTTCTAGAAGTGTGTTAGTGTGTTGGTGAATTTAGCACAATGATACTGTTTCCAGGTCGACCGAGGCACACCTACACACGACTGTCGTCTGTGCTCATTTATTCGTTCTAGAAGTGTGCTAGTGTGTTGGTGACTTTAGCACAATGATACTGTTTCCAGGTCGACCGAGGCACACCTCCAACGACTTTCGTCTCTGCTCATTTATTCGTTCTAGAAGTGTGTTAGTGTGTTGGCGAGTTTAGCACAATGATACATGTTTCCAGGTCGACCGAGGCACACCTACACGACTGTCGTCTCTGCTCATTTATTCGTTCTAGAAGTGTGCTAGTGTGTTGGTGACTTTTGCACAATTATACTGTTTCCAGGTCGACCGAGGCACACCTCCAACGACTTTCGTCTCTGCTCATTTATTTCGTTCTAGAAGTGTGTTAGTGTGTTGTCGAGTTTAGCACAATGATACTGTTTCCAGGTCGACCGAGGCACACCTCCAACGACTGTCGTCTCTGCTCATTTATTCGTTCTAGAAGTGTGTTAGTGTGTTGGTGAGCTTAGCACAGTGATACTGTTTCCAGGTCGACCGAGGCACACCTACAACGACTGTGGTTTCTGCTCATTTATTCGTTCTAGAGTGTGTTAGTGTGTTGGTGAGTTTAGCACAATGATACTGTTTCCAGGTCGACCGAGGCACACCTCCAACGACTGTCGTCTCTGCTCATTTATTCGTTCTAGAAGTGTGCTAGTGTGTTGGTGACTTTAGCACAAGTGTGTTACTGTCGTGTTGTTAGGTGAGCTTAGCACAGTGATACTGTTTCCAGGTCGACCGAGGCACACCTACAACGACTGTGGTTTCTGCATTTATTTGTTCTAGAAGTGTGTTGGTGATTTAGCACAATTCGTTCAGGTCGACCGAGCACACCTCCAAACTGTCGTCTCTGCTCATTATTGTTAGAAGGTGAGTGTGTGCAGCTTAGCACAATGATACTGTCCAGGTCGACCGAGGCACACTCCACTGTGGTCGCTCATTTACGTTCTAGAAGTGTGTGGTGAGTTTAGCACAATGATACTGTTTCCAGGTCGACCAAGGCAACCTCCGACTGTCGTGTCTGCTCATTTATTCGTTCAATAAGTGTGTTAGTGTGTTGGTGAGTTTAGCACAATGATACTGTTTCCAGGTCGACCGAGACACCTACAACGACTGTCGTCTCTGCTCATTTATTCGTTCTAGAAGTGTGTTAGTGTGTTGGTGAGTTTAGCACAATGATACTGTTTCCAGGTCGACCGAGGCACACCTACAAAGACTGTCGTCTATGCTCATTTATTCGTTCAAGAAGTGTGTACCGTCCCATGGCTTCCTGAACAAGGTCTGAGCAGCGCCTAACAGGCCCTTGCTTCTCCAGCTTTTCCTGGACAGATTGCCGCAGCAACAGCTAATGAGTTTTCATTTTCGACTGCTGTTTATATCCTGGCAGAGTGCAGACAGTACACACTGTTACTTCCTTATTGGAAAATCTTGATGATGGACAAGATGATGGAAAAAGCCTCATACAAGCGTAACCGTAATATGGGACTCCATATACCAGCGAAAAGCCGATACATCATGGTGGAGCATATGGCTCCTCCATTGCTGGTATCGCCTTTTCACTGTTATACAGGGCAGATTTTTTAAGCTTTACATATTTGTTTAGATAGGTTGTGAAAGCTACATTAATGCGGTTTTGTGCAGGTGAGTTATACGTCCAGGGGTACGTAGTATAGGGGCCTAATCGTAACAATTAGTCGGATAATTAAATAAAACTTTTTTAGTTACTTTTTAATTAGTGAAAATGAACATATGGTTTCAATTAGAAATTTGCCGAGTCATTGAAAACGACTAAATAAACTCTTTTTAGAAGGATATAATTCAGGGGTACCATTTTACGCATTCTGTAAAAACGCTTTATTTGGATCCGTTTCTAGGTTTCGGTTTCTTATCGGAGCGCATCTCTGCACCCACGGTCCTGTTCCCCAGGGGTTTAGTCGCGCAACACACGTGCGCCCTGCTTCCCTCCATTCTACGAGGGAGGCGAGGAGGTGGCTTCGCATTGCAGCCACTGGTCAGCAGTATCGCAGGTGCAAAAATGCGCTCTGATAAAAAACCGAAATCTGGAAACGCGTCCAAATTAAGATTTTTTTTAGAATGCCATAAAATGCTGCTCCGTCTTATATATTCATGAAAAGGGTTGATTTAGTGTTTTTCAATGATGCTTGGCAACTTTCTAATTGGAATTATGGGTCTATTTTCACTAATTAAACATTTAAGGAACATATTATACTTAAAGGGAAGCAAAAGTGGTTTTGTATTTGAGGAAACACATTTAAATCTTCTTCATTTGACCTCCAGAATCTCAAATATCAAAATTATTTGGTAATTTGGTGAATCGAGGCTGCATAGAATAATTTTTAAAGTATCACTGGAGGCACTCTTTCCCGGAGAGTGACATCACAAAAGGAGCTTTCGAAATCTCTGCTCACGCATCTTCAGCGCCAATCAAAGCTATGCATGCACACGCTATTTTTAAAAAGGGGAAAAAAAGACTTCACGACTGGTGCCAGTACGGGAGAGCACACCTAGAAAGATTGCAATTGGACGCGCGGCCCTCAAGCGACGCATGCTTGGCAGCTGAAAAATTCCCTTACGATGCCACTACTGGTCGGTTGTTTTTGTGTTTTCTCACGTTTTGTTATATCTTTGGAGAAAACGAACGTGATATTCAGATTCACGGGATAAAACTACACTAGAATCAACCTCCATCTAGTTTTCTGAAAGAAGTCTTGCACTTCCCTTTAATAAGCCGACTCATCATTACAATTACAATTACAATACAAAGGACACCCTATAGCATGTCCCCTAATACGATACGACTGTATGGTTCCTTCCCCGCTTGCATCCTTCGGGAGAGACTCGCAGACATCCAGCGTTGCATTGGAATGCTGGATGTCAGCGAGTCTCTACATCAGCATTGGTTTGAAACAAGCATGATGTTTGCACACAAATAAGCTCTTGTCCGAGGTTCTCGAGGAGCACTAATAGCAGTGGCGAAATGTAGTGACGTGGTAAATTCAGTAGCAAGTATTTATTTCTAGAAGAATTGCATGCAGCAAAGCTGAACTTTGCTCAAAAGATGATAATTATAAATTCAATACTGAACAAAGGTGTCCCTTGAGCTGTCAGGCCAAACTCCCACTCTTGCCACTCAGGAGTTCCTAGCTTGTGCGTAGAGGATCAGCACAACCCAGATTTGTGCTGCGGGTGCACCTGCGATATAAAAATTGAATAAACATGAGATTAAAAATAAAAGAAGTTTACAATTCTTTGTAATGCGAAATTAGAGCGAAGATCTTGAGGAGGAGGATGGGAGGGTATGCCACTCCTTCCCCTCCCCTCCTCCTCGTCTGCTCCCTCCCATTTAGCGGGAAATTTCCCTAAATTTAGCAGGAAAATTATCTCACTAAATTTAGCAGGGAAATTGATGTCACGTGACCTCAACACCAATTCAGTTTTCCCACTAAATGTAGCGGGGAAAATGACGTCACATGACTTTGTGTCACGTTAGCCAGAAACAAATACAGTTTCTCCAATAGATTTAGCTGAAAAATTAATGTCAAATGATCTCTACATTAATTCAATTTCCTGCCAAGTTTAGCGGGGCAGTTATGCCGATGGCGACGCCGTGAAACGGGCACCTAAGACCTGCGCCCTAAAAAACTGAATGCCTCACATGAAATAAAGTGATAATTAGAGATAAGACAAAGAAAAGAGAATCTAAGATACCGCTTTAATATCATTCCTTTTGTCCGTTCTCAAATATTTTGATTTCAAGAAATGTTTATCTCTTTATTCATACCCAGAGAACCCCTCCCAGTTTCAGCATGAATGCAATAAATCAGTGCAGACTAGACCTTGTAAACCGTAATGCACATGAAAATGAATGTTTGCCACAAAGTCTTGCATGGGTCGGTGGCTCAGATCTCTAAATACATTTGTAGTGAGGAACGTTCTTGAATAAAACTTAGGCTTTGAATTTGACAGTTTAAATATCCATGAGGAACACTATATGTCACTGATTTTTTGTGACATATCAGAAATGGCGCAGCACCGTCATCCTTGCATACCTAAAAGAGTTTGCATTTTTTAGCATGGCATGTGCTATTCTGATACCCATACAGCCCTCTTTAACAAAATTTTGTCTATAGAGCTCTTTCTGTGTTCTTAACTCACACGACAGATTCGGTAGCTTGAATTCTCACTCGGCATCAACACTTCTATATATTGATGTAATAGTGAAAGACAAAATGTATGCGCTTGAGTACGGCTCAACAAGCACAGATGTGTAGAAAAGTACTGTCGAAAACTCAAATGTCAAAATAAAAATATTAGGTAGAATGTGGATACAATTATGGATATGGTAATAAATACAGTTAGCACATTCAATATGAAGAATATGTGTTAGACGTACACTTCAAAGAAACCTGTTGCATCTATATTCATGCAAATTACTTCGGAGAACCAAGCGCTACAGTCTCGAGAGGGAGTTCCGTGAATGATTCTACCGAAAATGAGTGTAGACGGAAAAAGCAGTTTGATCTGCGACAATGAGCGTTACATAAGCAGGTGACATGCCATTGTTACTGTTACAGTGCCGACTGTTTCAAACTGTCAGCCGCGTCATTCGGTGAGTTCCCTCCGTACATTACAGGGTTTGGCTCTCTCGAATGCTTTGCAAGAAAGCTGATGAACTGGAAATATCTACCGTAGTTCTAGAAAAACTATTTCCAGAATCTTATCTCAGCATCGTAAAGAATATAAAAGTTTCTAGAGACAAGCTTAGTGCAAGAGTTCAATAAAATAGTTTGTTTTGTGAAACCATCTTGCCGTAGTAAACATATAAAGTTCCCCCAGGTAGAGCTAGTCATTTTGGATGATTGTGCCCACTGCACCACATAAAAATTTAATTTGCGACCTACAATATTTAATGGCTCAACCAACTCTGAATAAGTGGAACACTTGACATTAAAGATTGGTCTCACCATGACTCTCTGCAAACATCCACATAATAATTTCCATGAACCTTTGTATTTCAAGAAAACATTTGGTGCGAGCTGTTTAAAACACCATAACACTTTTTAACACTAAAAGAAAGCCTGTAGTGGGCCACAACTTTAGCAGTTTTCACTTCATTATGAAGAGCAATTACACATATGTGAACCTTCAATATAGACCTGCACTGAATTGTTTTCTTAAGTTGAACGTGCTATGCTCTGTTCACTATATAAATCTTTGCAAAGCTGACAATGTGCAAGTTCCTGTTTTTTTATATTTCACATCTCCCAACTGCTGGGCACGATAGGTACATAAGATTGATGACACCAACGTAACACAGTGATTATTTAAAAAATTGTTTGGGTATAGCACGAGCGAAGCCATTTGCGGGAAGTTATTTTTGTGACACCGTTGAACTTACATCAGCGGGCTTTAGGTTCACATGTTAATCATGTCTGCAGACTCCTTTTTGTAATTGGAACTCCATCCAACCCAAGATTTGAATATGTCTTTTGCATTTTAGGCTTAGTAGTGCTTTTGCTGTTTCACTCAAGGAACAGGTAAAAAGAATGCTTATTTCGAGTGGCATACCTAACACCTGGTGGCACGAAGACTCCCCTGTCGTGACGCTAATCAAGTCACAGGCAGGGAGATACTGCGATGCTCTTGTTGCTGGGATTACCTCCCCCCCGGGTCCTGGCCAGACGACAGAAGAAGATTGAGTCCAAGCTTGTGGCCACTAGGATCTCCAGACCTTGAGGCACCCAGGTAGCTGAAAATATAAACAAATCACAATCAAGTACTTGGCAGAGATACATTACAATGAATGGCATATTCTTTCGTGATCAGCACATAGATCCTTTTATTTCTATACTTTGTACTTGTACTTACAAAAAAAACTGCTCCTTTACTACCACAGCCATAGTCTCCCCCGAGGACAAGGCCATGCAGGCCTTGAAATGATGGGTACCTAATTAAGGCAAATGATTAAACGCATTCGTTTAACCCTCTTCCACCCCAACCTGAAAGATTTCTGTCGAATATTCACATTCAATTGTAAAGACTACAAAAAAATACTACTACAGTCAATGCACAGCCGTATACTGGGAGAGTTTGGCCAGTGGGTGTGGCGACGAAGGCGCTCGAGAGGCGGAAAGGGAGGAGAGCGCCGAAGGAGCGAGAGAGAAAGAAGGCAGCGAAGAGACGACCGCCATTTTGACGCAACGCTGTCGGCGCGGAGCACTGTTGAGGCTACGCGTTGTCTGCTACGGGCTTATTTCTTTTTCGCCTGACTCAAGGTTTGCGGTCGAACGTGGAAGAACCAATTCGTTAGCTTTTAAAGCCACCGAGGAATAACATTATATCATTTTGTTGCGAGAGCCTGACAAATAAAAGTAGAGGACCAAAATTTGTATGCCGATCCCATGCATTCCGCCAGGCGAATGAATGAAAATGGCTGCCCTCCCCCCTCAGCTGGCAACAGTCAAGAGTTCACGCGCGTGCGCTCACGCCTCTCGCTCTGCGCCGCGGGCTGATTGGCTCACTCGGGAGGGGGACGTTACGGCGGCGAGATCATAGACTGGCCAAACTCACCCCATATATGGCTCTGCTGGAATGGAAAGATTTTTCTACCCTCATGTTCAACGAGTGTCGACTGGGGATACCAGTTCATACACTAACTGAGAATGAGGGTAGAGTGTACCAGCAAAGGGCAGGCGTCTGGATAGAAAGATTTTAGTTGGCGCACCAAGAGGCTAACCGATAAAAATGGGTACTACTCTGAGCAAAATGCCAAAAAAGCACCGATCTCGACTTAGCACTAACAGCAGCACACAGTATCTATTATACTGACTAAAGGGTACTCAAACTAAATATTCTTCCCGGCTTGCATTTTAGGAAAATCTCTGAATTTACAAGAACTATTAAGACAACTGCTAAAAAAAGCAATGGCAAAATCAACAATTGAATTTGCCTGCTCTCCAGTAGCACATCTATGGCAGGTAGACCTGCAGAATGAGCAAGCAGTCTAGAAAAACAGGGTATGTCCTATGTATCTTTTTTTTTTCGTGCTGCAGAGCAAGTGCTGAAAGGAGGTTTCACGGCATCCATTTTTCACAACCAAATTTCTTGCAATCAGTTGAGAACAAGTTTGAGCAGTGAACTTGTCCTTGACACTGGCATAACGTTTTAGTGTTGCCCGTGGAGACTCAAATAAATTTGTAAATAAAAACAAGGAAGACCAACTTTCATAAAAAAATCTGTCACTTTAGCAAAGAAAAGTTATCTTGACACAAATATGTGGGATACAGTTTTACAGCGTCTATTCGTGTGCTTAACCGATGTTGAGGCAAATCGGCGACAATGAAAAGAAAACGCCCGAGTAGCATTAAGGGAAAGACAGAAAGGATGCATACCTACAAAAAAAAATTAGAACGACCACGGGCAGGAAGGTCTGGTGAGGCTCTCGGAGTGACTCCCTGCAATGGGCCTGCGCAGACCACAGAACAAGATCGGTCAGAGCTTGCAGTCATAAGGTGCTTCATACGATGAAGTTCCAGAAGCAGCTGCAATTGGAAGCAAAGTGCATTTCATTTCTCTGCAGAACGGAGAGTTTAATAGATAGCATGCATTCATTAGGTGATACAGTCATGAATGCATCGACTTTTCAATGCAGCACTATATCACCGAATTGTTAACCGTGCCGGGCAACACTAAAAACCGGAAGCATTATTCCAAACTATCTCAGCTTAAAGTTAACCACGGCAGAAGCTTCAAGCCATCCTTGCAAATTCAGTGCAGAAAGCAAGCCATGTGACCTTGTAGTTGGACTCCATGGTACGTCGAGCTTATAATCATGTGTCACGCTGTTTTTGCTGCAATGGCTTGTAGTGTCAAAAGTGGTCCACCTTAAAGAGATACAAAGTATAGACGTTTGTAAGTGGGGCCCTGGCCTAGCCTTCACCTACATTGCGAGGTAGGACGTTCCAACCGGGATGTTTGCTGCCTGTAACCACACGACCAGCTTGTGCCTAGCGATTGTTCGAGCTGAGTATTTGTCCATACTGATATATTAACTAAATGCAAAACAATTACCTGGCAGGCATTATATTTTTAAACAGGCTGGGTCGACTCCTCATTTAGTCGAAGAAGTCGATGCGTAATAGGACAATACGAACAAAATTATGGGTTAGAATTCCTTTTGCACCCCCAAAATGATGTGTTTTTGAAGGTAAGATACACAAGGTACTTGATTTAGAAAGTGCCTCAGCTGTACAAATGCATATGCACTAAGGGCACTCGCCAAGCCTATTCTCCTCAGCTCTGTCCAGGTTAAGCCGAGTTAGAGTATGGAAGTACACGCTCACTGACAGAATGAGAAAGGCAGGGAGAAGTCTTAGTTGTTCTGCCACCAGCCCCCCTGCTACCTTCGATGACGTTTCAGCGTCTCATGAGCCTCGAGTGAGCACGTCCATTCAAAGCGGGGTGAAAAGTAGAAGCGCGTGCTGGAGGAAGCCCAGCCATTCTGTTTTTGTCATCGGCTATACTACATATTTTTAGTATGACATATTTTTAAGTGAGTAAATGTATTGCAAATATGCAGTCCACCTTTGACCATAATACAGAATTCTGATAAGGATAACAACAGTCTATGCGTATTGCCATCCACCATTTTCCAAAAAAGTGCTCCTGCCTATCGGAACATCTACACATTGGTGCGCGAGTGGGTTCAGGACTGAGAGGCTAGAAAACAAAGCGCTCGCAAGGCTTGCCTGGCCCTTTCAACCATGCGGGTACATTCGTCGCAAATCCCCGATTTCTAGCGAAATTTTTTAGAATGAGCAAATCCTGTCCACGCCCGAGGTAGACCACTGAATCGTGATTCCCCCATATTGTGCGAATCCTCCTTTAAACTGCGGTACAACCTGCAAATGAACTCTGTTGTGCTGCGGCACGCGTCCATGCTGCCTGCTTCAGAGGAAAACCACTGTTTGTGTTGAAGACGACATCCCACAACGTACAGGCTACAACGTTTAATGAACCAAGATAAAATTCATATCATTCAATAGACACAGATAGGCTCACAAAGGGACGACACCATGATTGTTGTTGTTGGTTTTACTCTTGCCTACGAACAAAAGTGACCTCCTCTTTTCTCCGATGTACAGCAAACCCCTTCTCTTTGTAGCCCCTATTTCTTCTCAAATTGGTCACAGAGGACATAATCGCGGCCACTAAATTTCGCAAAATTAAAGGCCGCGAAAATTAAGGGCTCGCCAACATTAAAGGGTTTACAGTACTTCCGTGCGTCACATGATGTTAACATTTCAAGGAGGCTGAAGGTATTGGTTTTAAAAAATTGGCCTATGCGAAAAACAAACGCCCTTCTCCAGGTTAGGCACGCGAGGTTCTTTTGCACTCCCTATAAGGTGGCAGATTTGTTTCGGCAGAGCTTTTGGTAAAACGCAGTCTCAAAACTAGATATACTTGGCGTCAACTATTTTGTGTTGCATTGTAAAGGCTAGAGTAGCTTCTACAGTGCTTCAGCTCAGCACTTTTGCGAGAGCATGTGGTTTAGTGTTGCATCTCATTTGCATGGTCTAGAGAAACTAGAGCTGACAGAGTTGGGAGCATTCCGGAATAACAAAACGCCGACTATAGAAGCATTGAGAGATGCGCACATGCGAACTGTGCATTTCTTAAAAGTGGATTCGAGCAAAGGTAAAAACGATATGTGTACTTACGGCGGCCATACTTGCCATACTTGCCTTCCTCAAGCATGATAACTTGTCCCTCGGTAGCACCATCCAGTAAGAAGCACCAGCAACACGACTCCTGGATTGAATGACGACCCGCCTCAGGTCTTGGAAGGAGATCCGAAACACTGCTTTAGGCCAGATGTTGTACCTGGCGGGGCAGGGGCTAAAAGTAGAAATTAACAAATTTATTTGAAGTGATACATTCCTATAGCATAAACTCTAGGATAGCAGGATTTTTTAGGTCAGTGATGTGTTTTAATTAAACACAGAAATGGTTGGTTTATATGACGAACCAGCAGCCCCCGTTTTGCATAAGTGTAACGCAGTGTCTAACGTTACGTCCGACGGAACCCGAAATAAAAATTAAAGTTACGCCCAACGTAACTTTACGTCAAGCATTCGAGTTACGTCCGACATAACCCAAAATAAAAATTAAAGTTACCGTATTTATTTGAATATAAGTCGACCTTTTTTTTTTTCGGAAATCGTGATCAAAGAATTTCGATCGCGACCCTACCGGGAGCATGGAGCTATCGAGTCACCGAGCCGGCGTTGCCGTAGAGCCGCGCCGCTTCTCGTTTCAAAAAGCTTTTGGTGCACGGAAACAACCCAAAACAGCAGCAGCCGGCGGCCCGTCCGCCGCGCGCACGCATCCCTCGGGCGTCGGGTTTCGCCATCGCGCCTGTAGCGTTCCCCTCGCTGGGCAACGGGGAAGGGGAGGGAGAGGAACGCGATGCGCCATGCACTTTGCCCTCCATCCTCGCAAACGCGCACACACACAAAAAAAGGAAAAAAGGAGGTTACTTTTGTTGCTTAAGGCGGCTCGACTCGCGGCGTTGCTTGCGTCTTTGTATTTTGTCTTTCGTCGCTTTGCCCGTCTCCACCTTCTTTCGTTTCTTCTTGTGGTCATTTTACAACGGTGTGAGTGAGGTATTGTTACGAATTTGCGAGAATGTCTATCAAGCTGACGAAGCTTCGGACGACGATGACATGTCCAGAAGTTCTGACGGTGATTAAGTTTTTGGCATCGCCCCGTGATTTAGCTGCGAGTGCTGTAAATAAAGGTTTGTTTATTTCTTTCTTTTGCCCAACCTTTCCCCTGTTCTTAAAAATAAAAAAAGGTCGACCTATATTTGAATTATTTTTTTTATTATTCTCGGTGGGTTCAATAAATACGGGTCGACCTATTTTCGTGGTCTACCTATTTTCGAGTAAATACGGTACGTCCCACGAAACTCCAAATAAAACTTAAAGTTACGTCCGGCGTATCTTTACCCCAAGGTTTCAAGTTACGTCCGACATAACCCAATGTGAAAAGTTACGTCCGACGGAACTCGAGATAAAAAATAAAGTTACCCCCACCCGCTGCCCGTTTCGACCTGGATGAGTTTCGTACCGGCGTAGGTCGTGGTACCGGCACGCGTTCGTGTAATTATTATTACTACACGCGTTCGTGTAATTACACACGAGCAACACAATTTTTCTAGATCACGGCACATATAGGGGCTTTAGACAAGACGATGGGCCCTCAATCTGTCCTACAAACCAACACGGTCCAACACTGATGTCTCAGGCTCGCAGCATGCGTGCTGAGAAGTTAACATCGTACATCGTTTTCAAGCATGGCTCCTCGTTCATCGGCTCGATTTACATTTTCGGTAAATGACAAACCGTGATGAAGCACAATTATTCTAGCTCAAAATTGTCACGAACACTTGGCACGCATGCTCACACTGAAGCGCACCTAACTTAATTTAAAAGTAGAACAGAAAGGGGACGAGATTCGCTTACCGCTTCACGGAGAGACAGACACCTTCGGATCCTAGGCCTACCGGACGAACTTCGAAGTCGTCGACGGTCCGGGGATCGGACGAGGAAAGCGGGCCGCGCTGCTCTGACCCAGGCTGACCACACCTGGGTGAACTATGAGAGGCGCCGTCGAGTTGAGAACCAGAGTCGCAGTAGAAACGGACCGCCAAACATCTGTTCCGTACAACGTACAACGAGCCGACGTCCCCCACGCAGCTACGCCTCCGCCATCTTCTCCGCGACGACGGGAAGCGGGAAGCCGAGCAGCGGAAGCGGAAGTCACTGGGCGGCCGCTTTACGTTTCGCTTTTAGCCGACGCCGGCTTCGGTTGCGGAATCGTGGGGTTGTAGCTGGTTGCGACGAGAGGAGCCACGAAAAGGCGCCGAGTTGGCCGTGTACGAGTCACGGTACGAGCAACGGGCCGTTTGCCGCTGTCGACCGGTGACGCGGTATCCTCGGCTTGGTGTCACGATCGGTTTGTTGCCGTGCACGTTGGCTTTGCTATGCGGTACGGCTGGTGCGGCTGTCGAATACTTGTGGTACACATTATTCGAGACAGTCGCCCCAAGACGTCGCCGTGAAGAGTTGACCGAGGAATTCGTGTGAGCTCAACGTCGGTCTATGTTCCGTTTCGACATGTATGGTATATGTAACGATACCGGTGGTAAATGATGGACGTTTCGATGGAAGATGGCGGTCGCCTTTCTGCATGTATGATTTGGTGATACTGGTGGTCTTGAGGTATAAATCGTTGTGTTGGAAAGATGGCGGTCGCCTACGTCATCGGACGCAATATCATACCAGCCGCACCAAATTATATCGGCAAGCAAACTGGCTGCCAGTATAGACAGACGCGGAGCCATATCTGGTGCCGGTATCTCAGTTATGCAGAACGCCAAACCAAACTAGCTGCATCATAATAACAAGAAAATTATGTGGCTTCATACCAGACTGTACAAGCAGCAGGTATGTTTCTTCTACGTTTTTCCAATAGGGTTACATCCGATTTTATTGTCTCACTCTTAGCCACTTGACAAGACTAAAAATAATCTTTTATTCTTTTTCAGGCACACTGTATACACTTGGCCTCAGGCCGTATCATCAGAATGCAGGTCTTTCTGGTGTACTGATGAATAACAAAAGAGCTGCAAAGACAACTATATCTTTGCAGGTTAAACTGATATTGGCACAACGACAGGAGTATCAGTTGCAACGTGAAGAGAACAATTTAAAATTTGGACTTAAGCGCTTTCTCGTTGCAGAAAGTCCACTATGAAGAGGACT